>SSNS01000068.1:1661612-1677848 GCA_006937985.1 Aphyosemion australe | reverse complement strand
ACTCATCCTGTGACCTTTGGAAGCAGAGAGTAAAGGGTGAACATGTCAGAATCATCAGCAGGACTGATTACCACATATGTGAGCAGGTTCACAAATTTAAAACATCGCTGCGGTACTTGGTGTAAAAAATATAAACCAATTAATAATAGAGTATAATTTGAGAAAACAGCTAATATATACAAGATAGCGTAGGTTCTGATCAGAACGGAACAGTTCAGGAGCAAATACAACACAGGGTCAGGTGACTGGAACAAAAGCGACTGGAGTGGGCAGTCCTGGCTTATCATTCACGAGTCCAACAGCAAAGGGAAAGAAACTTCTTGTGGTGAGAGGTTCTGGTCCGAATAGACCAGAGCCTCCTGCCAGTGGTTTTTATTGGACAATTTTTAACTTGCTGTCTTTTTATTTTACTCGTGTTATTTAGTGACCTTATGAATTTACTTTATCTTTTTTGGATTTTGAGTGTTCAGCACTTTGGGCCACCTTGACTGGTGGTAGAAAGGTGCTCTATAAATAAATGAAATGAGGTGATGGTGGGCTCCCACTTGAGGTCCTGGGTGATGGTCGTGCCCAGGAAGTGACATGTGTCCACCATCGTGATGGGAGTGTCAGACAGGGTTATGGGGGAGTGGGGCTGTGTGCTTCCTAAACTCCACAACAACCTCTGCTGTCTTCTGGGTGTTTAGCACCAGGTTGTTGTGGCTGCACCAGGAAACCAGCCGTTCCACCTCCATTCTGTAGGCAGACTCATCCTCGTCAGAGTCAAGTCTGAGGACGGTGCTGTCGACTGCAAACTTGATTAGCTTGACAGACTCGTGGTTGGAGGTGAAGCTGTTGGGAGTACAGAGAGAAGAGCAGAGGGGAGAGAACACAAACCTGAGGGGAACCAGCGCTGATGGTCCGCAGATCCAAGAGATTCTTCCCCAGCCTCACTGCTTCCTGTCTGTTAGGACGTCAGTGTATACCATGTAATTAATGAGAATACAATTTCTTCTAGCAGATTCTGTTAAATAAAAATTACCTTAACCTGATCCTAGACAGAATCCCACTTTTGTCCACAGCATCCACGTTGCTTCTTTTTCAGCACAATCTTTGTCCAGCGAGCCATTGGACATCTGCCACTGCAAACATTCAAGAGACTCCACATCTGGGAACATCAGTCTAACCAGAGAAAATTACATGTTAATATTCACTACATTAAAAAATAACAACAACACATTAAGTATTACTAGTGTTATCCTTGATCTATCATATTAAAACAACTTTTTACCTCATGTATGTTACATAAGCAACAACAGGAAGATTAAGTTGAGGTTGAACAAGATAAATATTTGTTTGAAAACTGTTTCAGTAATAACATTATCTTAGTTATTTAAACCTGATGGCTATAGCACAGACTTTATCAATGCTTATTCTAGGCCTTGAGAGTTCTCTACTGGATTATAAATTAAAAGCCTTAAAGACCTCAAAATTATTAGATAAATACAATGTAAGTCATTAGTAAGGTTTTATTTTCTTAAAATGCATTGCACTTTTGTCAATGTACATTTATCATTGTATGGTCATTGCTTTCTAATTTTATTTTATTTGAATAGCCCTTTTATCTGTTATCTAGGATCTATAAATTATCTATTTGAAGAAAAAGCATTAAGAAAGAGAAAACGACCCTTGCCGAATTTCTGATTAAAAGTGTAGCTTCGAAAGCTAGCTTGGCAGCTAAGCTAACTGTAGCTTATTGTTACGAAGCAATCATTTTAGCCTAGCAGCTAGGCTAATGGTAGCCCGGACTTTTTTGAACCATTCAGAGAGAAATACTCAGTGGAGAAACAGCAACTAATACCACCTCTTTGATAATATATGACTAATAAATTATATAATAAAACCACCCATAACTTACCTCCATTTTAGCAATCGCTACTGGCGCTGACTCGTCTCGTGACCTGCTCGTAACAAAACACAACTTACGCCATGTACGTAACTTTAGGTCACGTTACTTTCGGTGTTTTGTAGGGGGCGTGTTTTGTACGGGGCGTGGTTTGTAGGGGCGTGGTTTGTAGCGGCTGCGAGGCTGCAGCTGGACCCTACTCAAAAAAACGGCAGGATTTGGAGGCTTATTTCCTGATATTTGGACATCTTGCCTCTGATTGGCTAACAGCAACGCGACTCTACCACTAACTCCGTTTGCTTTACAACATTTATCTTTTATCTCCACAAATAACACAAGTCTGAAGCAAGTTCTGTCATGTTGTGGAGTTGCGAATGCTAACGGTTAGCTTCTACTAGCTGAGACGTTCTCTGCTCTCTCATGAAACAACAACAGCCTTCCCCGTCACGAGCCAAGATGGGCGAGTCCATGAGTGACAGTGTGACGTAGATCTGACTTTTCTAACCCAAGCGTTTTCACTGTCTATTTTCTAAGTGTAGAAGACTATTTTCACATTTAGCCTGCATGTTAAACTCAGAGTGACTAATCATATTTAAAAAATAACAATAATAAAATAACAATGTCTCAGTGAACTTGCTCTTTAATGGTTTCATTCGCTCGTTTTTTGTTTCTCTTAGTACATTTGCTGTGGTCTCTAGCATGAATGAATGCCTTCTGAGTAGTTTTCTGTTTAGAAAAAGCTCTTGCACTCTTGTTAGTCAGGAAGGCGGGGGGTGTTCACAGGATTACAATTCTTACTCATTAATATTCGTTATATGCAAACATCTCACCTCTGATTGGCTAACAGGAACAGAATTCTTTCTTGGGTAAAAAATGAAACGTTGAATTCTCCAGGTCGCTAAACGAACACGGCCATCAGCGGTCACAAGCCTAGGTAGGTGGGGCCACAAATGTTTTCTGTGACGCAGAAGAGACTGGCTTTTCATTTTCCTGTCTAGTTCCTGTCTGTGGCTAATGCAGGCAATGAAGTAGGGCTGGGTGATATGACCTAAAATCAATATCACGGTATATTGAGGAGTTCACCTCGATAACGATAAAAGGAAGATAATTACATGTATGTGCAAAAACAAAAGTTGTCCACTAGATGGAGCTGTTTACGTGTATTACATTGAGTCATGCTGTCATGTGACTCCAGGTGGTACAGCTTCTTAAAGGGACAGGAACGTCACCAACCTACACACATCTTTTCATCTTTTTTTTACCAAATTTATTGACATGGGAACAATGAAATTGGTTAGTCAGAAATTTGATAACAATAAATTTTTGATTTATCACCCAGCCCTACGATGGGGGGTGGAAAACATTTTCATGTCCAGACTGGTGATATTAGCATATGTTAGAAGAAATAATGAGACAAACTAAGTGATCTGTGCTACGATCCGGCAGAAATTCATATGCATTGATTTTAGTGACTTTAGTGCAAAATTTTAACTGCAAAAAATAACAAGCTTTGAACTGACACTTGGTTGATTTTATATGACTCAGATCTGTGTATGGGACCAACATCTTAATAAGGACTTACCTAGTTCAGGGTCAAGTGAAAATACAAATATTTAAAATAAATGTACAGATATTTTGGGAGCTCTTTCAAACAGTTAGATGTTTTTTTAAAGTCTGTCAGGACAAATTTAACAGAGATTTTACTTTTTTGTTGTTCTTTTTCCAGGAGACACCAGAAGAGAACACTGAAAGACATTTGTTTTATTGCAGCTGACCCTTGTTAGCCTAGTGAACTAGACCAAATTCTTGCTTTGCAGAGTTTGGTCTAGGCACGCTTCATAGGAACCCTCGCAGCCTGTGGCTGTCCAATCACAGCTCGCTATAGTTTTGGTTGGGCCAATCACAGCGCTCTATATTTTGGGCCAATCACAGAGTGGGAGTAGCTGATGACATCAGCGCTGCGGCCGCGAACCCAAGCAACATGGCGGCAACTCAGGAAACACGTTCGTTTGAAACGGCTTTGTCATCAACATTGGATTATTTAGACTCCAACGTGCGTAAGTCTGTCGGCTATACTTAGCGGCTTCTTATTTCTATCAAACAAAGTAGTGCAATGTCCCAGTACACCTGATATTCACATGTTTTTCATACAAAAACGACAGAAACCATTGATGTTAGACGCCATTAAAGCCTCCCGCTTTTCCGTCGCCGTGATTACGTCACGTTGTTCGTTACTCTGATTGGTCCTAGCGCTATCCAATTGCGTGCTGACATTTTGAAAGACAACCGTAGATCCCGCCTCACGACTGAGAGCCGTCAATGGTTCGTGGCCAGACTATATATACACATATATAGGATGGCTTGCCAGGCTAGACCCTTGTTGCTCTCAAATTAAAATCTGCTGTAGCCAATTACAGTCAGATGTTGCGTAATTCCATCCATCCATCCATTTTCTCCCGCTTATCCGGAGTCGGGTCGTGGGGGCAGCAGCCTAAGGAGGGAAGCCCAGACCTCCCTCTCCCCAGCCACTTGGGCCAGCTCCTCCGGGGGAATCCCAAGGCGTTCCCAGGCCAGCCGAGAGACATAATCTCTCCAGCGTGTCCTGGGTCTTCCTTTGGGTCTCCTCCCGGTTGGACGTGCCCGGAAAACCTCACCAGGGAGGCGTCCAGGAGGCATCCTAATCAGATGCCCGAGCCACCTCAACTGGCTCCTCTCGATGTGGAGGAGCAGCGGGTCTACTCCGAGCCCCTCCCGGATGACCGAGCTCCTCACCCTATCTCTAAGGGAGAGCCCAGCCACCCTGCAAAGAAAACTCATTTCGGCCGCTTGTATCCGCGATCTCGTTCTTTTGGTCACTACCCAAAGCTCGTGACCATAGGTGAGGGTAGGAACGTAGATCGACCGGTAAATTGAGAGCTTCGCCTTTCGACTCAGCTCTCTCTTCACCACAACAGACCGGTACAACGCCCGCATCACTGCAGACGCAGCACCAATCCGCCTGTCGATCTCACGCTCCACCCTTCCCCCACTTGTGAACAAGACCCCGAGATACTTAAACTCCTCCACTTGGGACAGGACCTCGTCCCTGACCTGGAGAAGGCATTCTACCCTTTTCCGACTCAAGACCATGGTCTCGGATTTGTTGTTGCGTAATTAGTTTCTCTAAATCCAACTGTCATTCGTAGAGCCACAGGCAGCACAAGGAAAACAGCACCATAACCAAAGAGCTCTCCCAACAGGGTCAGAGACAAAGTTCTGGTGAGGTTTACGTTTTTTGGGTTATAAAAACAAACTGCATGAGCCTCCAAGAGCAATTAAATCCATTATTGGAACACTGAGTAATTATGGCACCAAAATAAACCCACCAACCAAGAGTGAACCATCAGAACATGGCCACCAGATACAAGAAATAGAAATCAGAGACAAAACAAGGAGTTCAGACTAAATCTTATAGAAGTAAATACCTCCAGAGTACAGAAGGAACCTCTGCTGCAATCATGAGTTCACCATGAATTCGTTTTGTTCTTATTCATTTCAAAATTTACGAAGAAATGTATTAAAAGAACCATTTTATACACTTTTTAATTTTACAAACTTATTAACACACCTGAGGCTTCTTTTATTAAACTTTGCCTAGAATCTTTACTACATGCAATTGGAAGGTTGCAGGTTCACGCCCCGCTCAGTCTGTCGTTGTGTCCTTGGGCAAGACACTTAACCCACATTGCCTGCTGGTGGTGGTCGGAGGGACCGGTGGTGCCAGTGTACGGCAGCCTCGCCTCTGTCAGCACGCCCCAGGGCAGCTGTAGCTACGATGTAGCTCATCACCACCAGGGTGTGAATGTGTGTGTGAATGAACTGATTGTGTTGTAAAGTGCCTTGGGGGGGTTCTAGGACTCCGGAAGGCACTATATCAAATACAGGCCATTTATATCCTTGCAGCAGCAAGTGGGTGGTTAGAGGTCTTTGCATCTCTCGCAGTTACTTTTTTATTGCACAATTTACAAATTGTCTCATCAGTGTTTCTGACTTTCTTTTATTGTTTTCTTGGAACCCGAGATACTTCCAAACTGCAGAAGTTGTGTTCTTTGTTGACACCAAGTCAGTTGTTGTGTGACCTGCCATCTTTCTCCCCATCTCTCTTTAGGTGCATCTCTCTCCTCCGCGCTGTCACGGGATGATGTCATGGTCATAAACTTAAATATGGAATGTCTCCAAAAGTCGGCCAATTACCTTGGTGTCTGGCTCGATGACTCCCTCTCCTTCAAGCCCTATATAGATAATCTTGTGAAGAAACTCAAACTCAGACTGGGTTTCTTTTTTCGAAATAAACTGTGTTTTTCTTTTGAGGCGAAAAAACGACTAGTTACTGCAACATCTCTGTCTATTCTGGATTATGGAGACCTTTTGTATATGAATGCCTCAGCACAGTGTCTTGGTAAGATTGATGTGGTTTATCATGCCTCACTGAGGTTTATTACTAACTGTAGACCACTGACCCATCATTGTGAATTGTATTCTCAAGTGGGATGGCCTTCTTTGTCCACCAGGAGGTTGGCACATTGGTACACTTTCATTTACAAGGCCATGCTTGGATTACTACCCAACTACATCTGTAACTTAATCTCACGGAGAAGTATAACTTCTCACAGTCTGCGTGCAAACGATCAATTGTTACTCTGTGTTCCGTTTGCTCGCACTGAACTGGGCAAAAGGGCTTTTGTTCACTCTGCTCCTTCTGCATGGAACAGGCTGCAGGAAAACTGGAAACTAACCGAGTTTATCTCCTTGAATACATTTAAAACCAGACTGAGAGCCCTTGAGACAGATTCCCTGTGTTGTAATTGCCTTCTGTAATTTTGTACATAACATGTCTGTGTAACTGAAAAAAAATATATATGTTGTAACTGTAACTTTTGCTGCCTCTTGGCCAGGACTCCCTTGAAAATGAGGTTTTTAATCTTCCTGGTTAAATAAAGAATAAATAAATAAAATTAAACTATTTAAGTAAAACTGAAAATTCAACCACACATCTTATCTTGAAAAGCTTCTTCTTCTAATTCCTGCTGGAACAAGCCAGTAATTATCAAGGTTTTATGTTTGTTTATTTCTTTTATTAACTGTATTTTATGTGAAAACTTTTATGGTGGCCTTCTTGGCCAGGGCACCTTCGCAAAAGAGACTTGATCTCAAAGGATTTCCCTGGTTAAATAAGCGTAAAAAAACCAGTAAGGACACCCAACAGCAATGCAGGTGTACTGGTGCCCGGTTCGCAGTGGTGCGGAGTTATAGTTTATAGTTTGATAACACTGGATGTGCTTTTGCATGTCAGAAAATTAATGCACCAGTAAGTAATTTGAAGACGTACTTCTGAACGTAGCGTGATATCTTCAAGACAACATATTTTTCAATCAGGTTCTCATCTTTATTCTCAGTTCAGAGACAGGGGTGCAGTGGGGGCTGTTGGTTTTGTTTGTGTGTGTGTGTGTGTGTGTGTATGTGTGTGTGTGTGTGTGTGTGTGTGTGTTCACGAGGGTCTAAAAGTTTCTAAACATGGCTTAAATTCATTATGTTAGCATCTCACTGGCTGCACTGTCAATTTCCCATCTCCAAAATGTGCTCATGCCAGAGTCAGAGTTTACTTAAAGTTGTGCACATTTTCATTAAATATTTCTTTATAAATCATAAAGTTTGCGTAGAAGAAAATGACTTACTCAATTTTCAAACCCCATTTTGTGCGTAAGCAACCTTTCTAAACGAGGCCCCTGGGAATTTTTTGGCTGCAGTGAAATGATCAAATGTGTTCCTAAATGGCAGAAAAAGCCAATACCTGCATTTACTAAATGCAGAACTACTTTCATGCTGCTGGTTTTCCAGAGTCAGGGATGGAGGTTCAAAGTGATTCTGTGCAGAAACAAAAAGATCTTAGGTGGACTGAACCTGCCAGTGTGTCCAACCACATGCTGCTCAGTAATGACTGCTGTGGTGTTTCTGCTCTCCTCTCTGCAGCTCAAACAAGATGAATACCACCGTTTATATCTGTGAAGGCGATGAGGATTGAGTCCCTACAAAGGAAGATTTGTTAGATGTTTGTTTATTTCAGCTGTTTCAAATGAACCTCCTCAGTCTCGATGAGATGCACGCTGAAAACGGCCTCATCTTTCTTCCCCAAGAAGCCTCAGATCATCAGGTTTCTGTTCTTTAGTTTTAATTTTCATGCCTGCTGCAACCAGGCGGCGAGCAGGCCGACTGTTTGTCTGCCAGACAAGAAAACACCCCGGAAGCTTGTTGAAGCTCGATTATTCATGTTGTTATCTTAGTGGACGTGTTTCTGTTAAGAGCTTAAACAAACTGTTTTCTCTTCTTGTTCTCAAGTTGAACAAAGAAACACAATCAACCATGCAGCACCTCCACTTGGTTTAAGACATGCTTCTGTTTTCCTGAAGTAGAAACAATGCATGCACAAGTCCTCCATGGTGGTTTATCATCATAGTTGTAGTGTAACAGGTTCTGGGTGGGATGTGATGTCCTAGCATCAACATGGGGCCTGTGTGCACCAGCGTGGTTTGGTCATCAGAATTTAAAGCAAAAATAGCCATATTGGTTTGATTTCTTATCTACAACCCATTCATGTCATCAGTGTAACAATAGCATGATGTGATCTCCTAGTGCTGAATACTGACGTGGTTTGAGCCATTCTTCTGAGGGTTCAGAGGGTCAACAATATTGTCCAGAAATAATTTTTTTGAAAAGAAAGACTTGGTTTAAAGCAATTCACAAACAATTAAAATTTAGGTGTTTTGCATGGAGACCTATTATCAGTATCCTGCCATGGATGCTAATATTTTAGAAACCTAATTGTTGCCAATTTGTTGCACAGCTAAAACCACTGAGAGCAAACAGAGAAAATGACATTATTTATGCTTGTTTAGAACTGGACGCATTAGGCTCAAAAGACTAAAAAGAAAGAACTTTCTTTGGAGACCTGCTGCTCTATTGTTGTGCTCAGAAAGGAAAAGGCTGATGGACATTATCTGTGGGACAGCATTTGATTGGGGCCAATTTCATCCTACAACAGAAGAAAGACCAAAAACCTGCCTCTAAGGTGTCTTATAAAAAAAAATCTGATTTCTGTCTGTAATGGAGCGGTTTGACCAGCCCAGTCCACCTGGCAGCTAGAAAACAGTCATTGTTTCTATTAACACCCTAGTTTCTAAATCTGGTGACAGCTGCATCTTATTAGATCTAATTTTGTGTTTTATTTTTTTTCCATCTTCAAAAATAATAAATATTCCAAACTTTTGAGTGGGGAGTGTGAGTGGATGGAAGGATTGGTGATGGAGCAATAGCATGGGATATGGCCAGGAATAATGGTTTATAAAGTACTGGGGGCATAGCAGAATCATGGTTGCCTTCACTTTGAAGGTTTTTCCAAATCTGTTGTGATCCTGCCAGGTTGTAAAGGGTCATAAGTGGGCTATAGAGAACAGCCGGGCCTCAATTCTGTGAGAAGGGGGTCCGTTTCCTTTTTTTATTAATTTGGGGCAATAATAACAATAATAATAATAATAATAATAATAATAATAATAATAATAACAATAATAATATTTTTTTTTCTAAACATCTCTACAGTTTTTAACTGTATTAGGGTTGTTGGGTATGAGCTTAGCTTTAAAATGTGCTTGACCAGAATTGTCAAAAGGATAAATTATTCATTAGTAAGAACCTCTACCTGGTTTTAATCCCTCCATGCTCCAAAATCCTAATATGGCAAAGTGTCAAAAACTCCAGGTTTCAAATCCTCATCCCACAAAGTGTCTAGTGACGCCACAGTAGCTCAGATTTAGTCACCTATGCTGTCAGCGCCGTTTATAAACACAGATCAGAGGTTTGAAATGCCGTTCAGCTCCGTAAAGAGTGTTCAAACACGGACTAAAACGTGTGTTTGCAGAGATAAGGAACTCAGATTACAACAGAGGAAGGATCAAACATAGAGGAGATGTGATATGATGCGGTCTCTTCCAGTGGAAAAAAACAAACTGATCCTGTTTTCTCTGGAAGTTAAAACCCTCCTGTGACAGATGCAAAAAACAACAACACAAAATGAAATTTGTTCAGACACAGCGTAAGTTTAAGAGGAACATTTTATCTTTTGGTTTGGAGCAATCGCTTCACTGTATGAATAAATAAGAAGGCGCCGCTATCCCAGGTGAAGACACGGAACCAACCCCTGAACACAAACGAGCTTAAATCAATTTAGAAACCAATCAGCTGCTAAGTTTCTGCTGCATTATTCAAAATGTTTGACTTTTGAGTCCAACAAACTCCTTCAAACACAAACACGCAGACACCCGGTTGAGGGGAGGTGAAATTACAAAAAAAGGGAGAAAAAAATGCAATTTGCTGTAATAAAGGAGCGGAAGAGCACAGAAGGGAAATGGGACATTATCACTGATACACAGCGCGGCAGCTCTCGGCCGTCAGAGCTGTCAACACATCACTATTATCCTGCATTATTCATTAGCCATTTGCCACTCCAGGAGCAGACAAACAGGCTCTCACACAAACCCGGGCACACATACACCACGTCCCGGCGGAGAGCTGGATGCTCTGCTGCAAAAAGCCTCGCTGGAATAAATAAAGGGGGTTGGAACTGCTGACTTGATAACTAACATTTCAAAGCAAATGTCTAGATGTGGAGAAACTGACTGAAAGAATTCAAGGTCTGAAACAGGCGGTGTGTTTACCTGTCACGGGTTTTAATGGGACAACTTTGCAAGGAGGCTGCTGTTATTGTGTGGTCCATTTAAAAGAAAGATAAGGCAGGGTGTGAAGCTGCTTTGGCAGGCGACAAATAACACCACGAGCCTGAGGACACCGAATGAAATTTGCCTGTTTTGTTACAGCAGAAAAACTCCTTTTACTCAAAGGCAGCAAACAAAATGTGTCACGAGGTCTGGCTCGACATTGCTTTGCTTTTAACAGAGTCTCTTAGTCCCCACAGAGCCCTGTTGTCTTGAAAAATGAAATAAACAGAGCGTAAACAAAGCAGGATCAAAAAAGCAAGAAAAAACATGTGGATAAAAAGCTCAAATAAATCCTGTTTCTTCTGTCTATCCAAAGCAAACATAAGACAAGTAAGGTGGGAGTTATTGGCACGGGAATGTAAGGATGCTGCAGTGCTGGGAAACAAATTCAGACGCTCAGAGCAGAACAAATAATCCCCTAAGTCTGGCTGAGCTGGAGCTGCTTGTGGTTTACCTGCAGAGAAGCTGAGACACAGGAGAACTGCCTGGGATCAGTCATCTACCTCCAAATCTGTTCAATAAACTCACACTCGACATTCTCAGCAGGACAGCTGTCCATTTGTGTGAGAGAGTCTGCGCTGACGGCCGGTTTTAGCTCAACCGGGCTCTATGATGCCTCTGCGAGCTGCAGAGATGTGATCTGACACATGTCAAAAACCCTCAGCGGAAAACGCCTCGGCCCTATTGTGACAAGCAGATCACTTCGACAGGAGATCATGCTCACTCGACGTTTGATAGTTTGGAAAACATGTTCGTTTAGACGAGGAAACGGATACGCTTCTGGTAAACTCAGCATCACTCGTTTCCTCCACCTCCAGCTTTTTATAGCCTTGTGTTATTAGTTCTGACACTAAGCCATTTGTCTTTGAATATGTAGATTTATTTCAGAATTGGATGTTACAGAAGCTGAAACCCTCCCCAAACTGTCTGGTGTGCTCCGATTGGTCCAAAGTTTACAAAGTTAGTAGTTTAGCAAGTTTTTCTTATTTAAAGGGTGAAAATAAAATAAATTAGACCATG
The DNA here is from genome assembly GCA_006937985.1 of Aphyosemion australe. Taxonomy (NCBI): domain Eukaryota; kingdom Metazoa; phylum Chordata; class Actinopteri; order Cyprinodontiformes; family Nothobranchiidae; genus Aphyosemion; species Aphyosemion australe. Next base: position 1,666,136 of record SSNS01000068.1, on the reverse strand, counting down.
TTGGTCAGCCACAAGAGAATGAGATCAGAATTCAGTAAATTAACCTGTAAACACTTTTGGTATCGTTTTATTTTCTTAAAGACCAAGTTCACTTGTTTTTTCCAGCACATCTGCAGTGTCCTCTAGTATGAATGAGTCGAACTCTGGAGAAAAGAGCTCTCGCGCTCCTGTTTCAAGTAGTAGAAGTTAGCCACACCAGAGTGGAGCTCAAGACAGCAGGATACTCAGATTTCTGAGGAACAGCAACACAACTCTCCCACTGACTCTGTTTGCTCTGCAATGTTGATGTTTTATCTCCACAAATAACAGAAGCCTGGAGGAGTTCTGCGGTGTGGTGGAGATGCTAATGCTAACGGTTAGCTTCTAGCCGAGATGTTCTCTGCTGTTTTCTGGATGCTAAAACAACAACAACCTTCCCCGTCCTGGAGGTTAGTTGCTTATGGCTTTTTGGTCTGACGTGTTATTGGTAGAGGTTTTTAAAAAAAATCGAGAGAACCATTTTTTTCTTTTATTTCATCTAAACAAAGAGAAAATTTGCCTTACATCATTGATTGTAACTTTTGGTAACTCCAGTAAGCACCGGGTGAACTCTCAGCCATGTCACAGCTTTGCCGACGACTTATGACAACCGGAAATAGGAGTGCGGTCTTATGTGGAATGCGGAAGTTGGAGCGTGCATAGAGCCCATTGAGATTTTTTTTTTTTAGAAATCTGACTCTGATTAGTTTTTGTCATCAAACAGCATAAGATGCAAACAGTGTCACTCAGATCTGGCTGCTCAACCCTCTGACTGAAGGAATGAGGGTGAAGAATAAATAAATGCATGTTTTAGCTTTGAGTTTATAATTTATTGTTTAATTAGTTGGAGCCAATGGCTTCATCCGGATAGAAATTATAGGCATATTTTCCCATATTTGACAAATTAAATAAAGTTAATGACTTCTAATTAAAACTTTTGAACTTGAATAATCGCGCAGTATATATCTGTGATTTTTTTGATGCACTCTGTTTATCCTAGTCGCACAAATTTGCACAGATTCTTCTTGGTCTCAGATGTTATTTTATTTTGACGGTAAATGAATATTAGTATTCCTGAGCTGCAGAGCAGGATCCGTGTAGTACCTCCTGTTCTTTTAGTCAGGTCAGCTAGTGCTGCACATGGACAGACACACACCCTCCTACACAGACAGACACACACCCTCCCACCCACTCCTGATACAATCTAGTGAGAGTATTTCATCAGAGTAAGCCTCCTTCCTCTCTGAGGAGGAGGAGGGTGGTTTTCCATCAAGCATGCATCTCCCCCTTAATCTCTTTTTCGCTCCTCTGTTTTGGTTTAAAGAAATTACCTCTTGAGTGGAGCTGCATGTATATTCGGCCTGTTGTTGCACAAGTACCATCCAGCAGCTGCTTGAACAATCACAACGCCGTTTTGCGCTTTCCTAAGGAATTAAAATTGATCTGAGTCCTGACAACATCTCCTCTTCCTCTTCTTCATCATATGATCCTCCTCTCCTGGCAGGATGGTGCCTGATGCAGATGACTTTGTTATTAATTGATTCCTTCATACAGCAATAAGCTGCGAGACAAGTTGTTGCCTGTGGGCTCTGTAAAGGAACAACACGCCATGTCTTCCTGTGTCTCTGAAGAAGCTGCAAAGCCCCTGGGAACAATCTGTGACAAAATCCCGAGCGGAGCCGCGGGGGCTAAAACGGATTTTTGTTTTGCAACATTTTTCCTTTGCACAGACCACAAAGCTGAACAATTTATTGTAATGACAGAAACGAAGGATGCAGCTGTGTGAGCTTGCCGAGGCGTTCCTTAATTCTGCCGGGAGACGACGTGAAACATTGTGCATGACCTCCAGAACCTGCATTATGAAAAGAAAATGTGATTTTTTTTTCTTAGGCCTGGTTTTGTTTACTTTCATATGCAGAGCTATTAATAAAGCAGGGAAAAGATGCTGTCAGCCCGCGGAGAAAAGCCTTCTGTTGATGCGGAGAAGCTCCGTCTTTTGTTTGAATGGTGTCAGGAGAGACAAAGCCGGTGATTCATTTTGTTTTGCTTTGTTTTCTTTGACTCATTAGAATAAAACACCTGCGCCTGTTTTTGGAACGTTTGACATGTGGATCCACCAGGTTAGTGAGGCAGTGCTGAATTGATCTGTAGAGCGTTTCTAACATGCAGGATTGTAAGAGGTGAAAAGTTTGATGTGTTGCTCTACTAGATCAGATCCTGTGTCTGCTGTTTTCTGTCTCGTAGCAACAGGAGACTGAATACTGAAGCTCTTTTTTCACTTGCAGCGGTATGAATCCTTGACTTTTATTTTAACGTGCTCCTATATTCAGCACATGAAATAACCATGCAGCACGGGCCGCCAACAATACCTCCAGATTCATTTTGGACTTTAGGAATTTCTTGAAGTCTGTTGAAGGTTTGTCTTAATTTTCTTCTCTTCATTTCAGTCCTGCACTTGTCTTTCAAATCTGTTTATGACTTTTCACAAACGAGTAAAGAACCAGTTGCTCCCACTGGGTCATTATACGTATAAAAAAAACAGATGTTTCATTAGGTTTGGGGGGTAAAATGATAATTAGGTATACCATGGTATTTCAAACTATTGATTGTGTTGCTTTGAATGTTACTTGTTGAGAATTTCATCCCCATAATAAGGGAGTATTTTTGGTTATGTGCTCCTCTTCTTCTACTGCCATTCCTGTAGCTCTGTTGTTTCCAGTAGCAACGTTCATGGTGTTGGAAATAGATGGCATGGGTAGAAACTCTGCCATATTTACTGTAGGGCTAATAAAATTCATTACCAATGTGTGACCTCCATCCATCCAATTTATTCTGTTTATCGAAGGTCAGGTAGTGGAGGTAAGAGGCCCAGGAGAAAAACCCAGACCTCCCTCTCCCCAGTGACTGTGTCCAGCTCTTCCCAATGAGATCCAAGGCCAGAGAGGATATATAATCCCTCCAGTAATTTCTGGGTCTTCCTCAGGGTCACCGACATGCCTGGAAAACTTCCAGAGGATAGCCACTAGAACTCTTTCATATCGGAAGCCTGAAACATCTCAGCTGAGTATTTTTGACGTGAGTGAGTACCAGATCTACTCCGAGCTCTAACTGGATGATGGATCTAATCTCTAAGGCTGAGCCCAGCCACTCTACAGGAAGAAGCCCATGACTCAAAGGTAAAAGTTGAAATGTAGTCATTTAAGAGGTTTGCCTTTGGGGTCATATCTTTCCATCACTCAAAAACAAAAGTCCTTGTTTCTTTGCTGTTATCACCCCAACAACTGACAGTTCAGAGCTCAACAGATAAGGAAAACAAAGAAGTTGGAACCCAAATAAAAGTTGGGTAGTTTATTAGTTTGAATGCAGTATGCATTCAAACTATTGTTTTCCTGTTTCTCTTTATTATTCTTCTTCTTCTTCTTCTTCTTCTTCTTCTTCTTATTATTCTGCTTCCGTACGTTTTTTGAACTGTATCTCCTCCTACAGTTTTTCAGCTATTTCAGCAAGTTTGGTATCAAACCGTTCAGCTCGTTCAGCTCTTTCCGGCTATATCTCCTGGTATTGATATCTTCAACCGTTTCCGATTTATTCAGCTTTTTCTGCCATTTTTCAGCCCATTGAAATGAATGGAAAATGCTTAAAATCGCTCAATTTTGAACAAAATCGTTCATCTTTTTGACCTCTTACTTGCCAGGGTTAACTTCAACCTAGAGACTTCATTCAACTTTTAACAAACTCAAAAGAAGTTCAACTATTTCAAATTTTTTCAGCTTCTTGATATCTTTTACGGTTTTTCTATAATCACAGGTTAAACTTGAGGTACGAGTTTTAAATTTCAGGATTTTCTCCTCCGTCCCCCATTCAAAAGAATAGGGCCGAAAACCGACTTTGCTCGACTTCAGGAAGTGCCATGAGAGAACCGTAGAACCGAGGGAAATGAGACTTGCGCTGGATGAAAGCTGACGGATTTTCCTCCGTTTTGAGCTATAATTTATGGACGTACTCCAAAAATTGTGGTCGTAGCGTTAACTAGTTTGGAAAGGTTTTAAAATATTTCTCCTCCCAGCAGCTGGGCTGTGCTGTCCCAAATATGGTCATGCCTTTCCCACTGTGACTGACAGCTTCAGATTCAAATCCCGAAGGGGAAATTCTGCTACGACCACATCTTTTGGGGTAGACGCGTAATTTTCTCAAAAACAGTAGGTTTTTTTGTCTGCTTCGATGGGATGGTCTCGATTTTGCTGTAGCTGCCACGGTTTTTGCGCTATGAGGCTCAGAAGGAGGAGTCAGCCAGATTTTCTCCCATTGGCAGCCATTCAATTTTTTCTCAGCTCAGGTGCTTCGATCGCTCTCCGAGAGCTAAACTGTACTCGTCATATCTCCTACAATATTAAAGATAGGCACACAAAAATTCACACAGAGCACCATCAAAGCCTTCGGCCGCTGACGGTTTTGGAATTTTTCGAACCGGTGCAATAGTTTTCGAATGGTGATGCGAGGTTCGAG
>SSNS01000068.1:1623119-1661603 GCA_006937985.1 Aphyosemion australe | reverse complement strand
CCCCCCCCCCTATCCCTGCTCAGAAATAACAGAAATACGCACCCAGACATGTTATACACCAAATCGATCAGCTTGGACTCAGGAAACCAGCCGTCCACCATCCCTGGTCTTTGATTGGCTGAGAAAGTTTTGAAACCTTAAAGTTCAATTTCTGCTCTTTCTAACAGTTTATTTTTTATCTCATTCTGCTAACTTTGACAATTGAACTCATTTTCAACTTCACTTCAGTTCTAATGCATGTTCATCATTTTCAGCTGCTAAAGTCACAGTTCAGCTAATTGTGAAAATGTAACTATTAAACTATTCCTACTCAAATACCAGCTGTTTAAACATTTCAGCTGTCCAGTTTTTTAAACTGTGTACTGAGATTTCAGTTTTCTGATGTTTAGATTTATTTTCTCTTTTCTCCACTTACTTATTTGGCTTTAATACACTTGTTAGTGATTTTTTGCTCCTAAATCTTTCAATCTTTTCAGCTCATTTTTACAATTACGCTAAATGTTCGCAGCAGAAAACTGCTTATTTCAGTTCAGCTACTCAGCTATCATTTTCAAAATTCAGCATATCCTGCTAATTTCACAATTCAACTAATTGTGAAAATTTAACTATTTATACTCAAATATGAGCTGTTTAAACATTTTAGCTACTCAGTTTTTTAAACTATGTTTAGAGATTTCAGTTTTCTGCTGGTTCGGATTTTTTTTCTCTATTCTCTACTTACTTTTTGGGCTTTTTAAAACTTTTTAGCAATTTTTGCTCCTAAAACTTCAAATACATTCAGCACATTTTGACAATTAAGCTTAGTTTTAGCTTCAATTCAGCTGTTTCAGCTATCGTATTCAGCAACAAAGCATTCAAACGTATTTCTGCAAGAAATGCAATTTATCTAGTTACAGTTGTGATGGACAAACAACGTACCAACAGTAAACGATATACTAAGGAGATCTTACGTTCCACAAAGGTAGATGAAAAGCAACAAAAGCCTCCCCTGTGGACTACAACCATACGTGTAGGTCAGATTCTCACGCAAAAAATTGAAGTTTTCTGAACAAACTTGAAGAAGCTGCCAGTTTTTAGAAGTGACATGTTGATTTTGTATAGGCAGTTGAAAACCTTTATTATCTTTGTTTTATTTATTGTTTAAGTTACATTTTTCCAAGACAAAATCATACTGGATGTTGCAATGAAAAATAAGGTTATAAATACATTAGAAATCCTTAAAAAGCCTTTCTAGGATGAGGGTAATGCTTTTTGCGTAGGTGTAATGTTAGGAAGCTATAACAGCAAAGAATAAACAACTATATGACTCTGACCAGTTTCTGAAAAGAGCTGATGAATATTTGAGTTAGGGTTGGTTTATAACGTCTTATAGCTCGTCGTTATGAATTGGTGACAGCTTTTATTGGTGTAAGCTAAATATGATTCACTGAACAACGCTTGAATTCCTAACACCTGTAAATCATTTCTGAAACAAAGTAAACAAACTGCTGCCTTTGCCAACATTTTTGTAGAGACAGTAAGACGGATCGATAAAAACTCAGAAATGTTGGGATTTCATCTAAAGCAACCTAGGGAGGGAGGTTCAACAAAGGAATACAGACTTCACGCAGAAGAACATAAATAAATCAGGAAGAAATGTTTCAAAAAGATGTGTAGGTTTAACGTTGAAATGGAATAAGGCAGGATGTTTACCTGATCTATTTACTTCTGTTTATTATTTTCATTTAGTTCAAACTGTTAAAACTGATTAAAAGCAGTGTTCTGCTTTTCTTTTCTATATTTTATGATCTGTTAGCTTTTTATTTTTGTCATGTTTCCTCTGCTTGCTCTTGAAACAAAGATGAGCGAGGAGAGGACTTGAGCCAAGATTAAGGTTGTTGAAAAGTGAAGATGAAAAGGTGGAGGACTTTTAGCATACAGAAATTTAATAAAAAGTAGCATGGTATATTTTATCCAGTTGTGGGGAGTGAAAGTGAGGATAGAAACAGAAATAAAGGAGTCATCTCCACAGTATGTCCTCTTTATGGATTTTTTTCACTCACTGACTTTTTGATGCCATTTCTTTTATAATTTTATTTTGCAGTTCTGTCCATTTTTATTATTTCTATGGCAAAAACGTTCTAAAAGTAAAAAAAAACAACTATATTCTATAAATCTTAATTTATACAGAAAGAAAAACCTGCCGGAGTCTTTGTGCAGTTACAATAAATGTAGACAACATCATCAGTATACAGGAGGATTTTAACCTCATCTAAACTCAGGATGCACTGGTTGCTCAAGTCATTCACACCAGAGAAATCAATGATTTTTATTTTAATCCTGTTCAGCAAATCCATCATATGGATCATAGGTGTTTTAATCCACTTTTGGGCGTGCTGAGGCAACCCTAAAATCACCCCCAGCACCCCTAATAGCAATAGGAGTGGATAATGTCACAGAATATTATAAAGCCAAGCTGTTTCTGTTGATGGGAAACTTTGATAGGAAACTTTTTACTAATTGGCATAATTAGGCATAATTAAATAATTATATCATAGCAGAGCAGCAGTCCAGAAATCCCTTTTATACAGCTGTGGGTTCAAGTATAATCCCAATGGGCATCTTTTCAATCCCAAACTCAGCCTCGCTCAGGGATCTGATACCAAAAAAGGCACAACTAAATGAAAGATGGAAACTGAGCTAGACATAAATGTGCTTGAGATTCAAATAATAAGTAGATGAATCAGAGCCCCTTAGGACAGTTCTTTGACTTTACACAAATTTACAGAAAGTTTATTTTGGTTCATTTTTCAATAATGCTTCAGAAACGAGTCCTAATCTACGCCCGGTGCATCTATGGTTTATTGTTGTAAAAGTATTCTTTGTTTTGGATGTATTCTGATCATCTCTCCAATCCTGTGTTGAGTTGGTGGATGTTGGGTGTTCAGTGGGAGGTGATAACACAAACTACTTAAATAAAGAATTGTGCAGTAACTTGGTTTATTTTATGTGCCAAAGGGAAGGTTGTTTTGTTGCTTTCTGGGTTTAGTCCTTTGATATGCATTGCTTTTTTCTAGGGGATTAGTCATTTGCGCTGCAGTCCTTTAGGGGTTGGAGATATTGAATTTTTACTCCCTTGAGTATTTCTTTGTTTCTGGTTCAATATTCTTTGCCATTTTCAAATTTTCTCTTTCTCCGGGGACCCCTTTTTTCACCATTTTCTGTGCACACTCAATTTTTGCTCCTGTTTATATCTGCGCTATCAAGAATTTCTCTCTCTGACCCTTTAAACCCTTTTCTACCCCCCCCCCACTCCCACCTCACTTCTATTTTTCCCTCTCTCCACACGAGTTAATGACCTTGTATTCGTCCTGAAGCTGGGTGAAGACACAGAGAGCAGCCCTTGGTAAAAAGGTACAAAGAGGCCTTGAATTTCTGAAGTGTCACAGCTCTGACATTTTGCACAGTGGATTTTCCAAAACGAAGTACCAAGTGACTGAGCAATCCTGGGCACGATGAGCTTTCTGCCACCAGAGTCACATCATGCTTCATTTAAGTGATGATGAGCAGGAGGGAGACAAGTGTGGCAGGACGACCAAGATATAATGAAAATATCACCACAGACAAGAAGATATTTATTACCCTCAAGTCTCAGAAAAATGTCAGGGCTACAAAGCATGCTGCTGCTGATTTCTTTTCTGTTCAGCTACTCTGTCATCATTTTTCAGCTTCTTCTATTGTGAAGCCTTTGCTTTGGCTCGCTGAGCAAGGCGTCTGACTGTGTTCGTTTGCAAATGTCAAAATAATCAGTTCTAAATTTTGGAAAATTATATTTTTAGGACTAAAAGAAAACCTGCAGGTAAATCTTTAGCATAAGGTATTTGTTACAGGGATACATGTGCTTAATATGTAAAATCTGAAACATTTATAGAGTGGTTTTCTACATGTATGCTGGCATCTCATTAAAATCATAAGGATGGGTGGGATAACCAATGATTTGCTCATAGAGAATAATACATTTATGCGTATTTCTAGTTTCTTTACTTTGGTTTTTCTTCACGTATGACAACATATTTTGGTTTTTGATTGAAAGAGATGCAAGATGGTGATTGATCTATTTAGTTTCTAATTCACAAATACATTTGCAGAAATACAGCTTTACCAAGTTAGAGGTCAACCAATATATTTTTTTATGACTGGTACCAACTTTAGGAAGTCAGAATATTCTGTAAAACAGATATATTTTACCGTTTTAGATATTTTAGAAAAACTCCACTGGGTTCTGTGCCATGAAAGGTTCCCTTTTCACAGGAAGTGCTGTTTGATTGACACAAGGGTGCAGTGGAACATTATGTGCTGCCCACAGATGTGCCTGCTAATCAGCTTAATATACTCAGTCCTGACCGATGCCCGTCATTGTAAAAATTCTAATAAAAGGCTTAATTAACCATCTGACTGTTAAATCAATCTTCATCAGGTTTGATGCTAAAGTCGGCACTAATCTGTTGTGCTGCAACAGCAGCGATCACTTTGTATTTTCATGCTTCGGCAGACAAGTTTGCTAAATCCTCATGGGTTCCTAAATCATGACCAGAACACGAACAGAAAAATGGCCTCTGAGAAAATAAAGTTGCATAACGTTGATGGAAACGCTCTGACATCTCAGTGTTCTGGACGTAGTTGTGTGAATGAGAAATTGGGCCACACCATTTTAGAAAGTTTTTAGAGTACAAATAATTTAACTTCCTTTAGTTAGTCTATGAGAACCAAAAAAAAGATGTGAAATTAACTAAATTGGCAGCACTGCTTTAAAAACTTTACACAGGAAAGCCAACATAAAGTCTAACAGGTTAGCCTGGAATCCAGACCGTCATTTTGTCGAAGCAAAATGATCAGTCTAGCCATGCTCCATTGGAACCAAAGCAGCCTCTGGTGCCGGTCCAATCACAGCGCTCTACCTGTTTGGTGGGCGGGATGTTACATCTTCTTCGACAGTGTTTGGCGGACTGCCCCATGACTGACATCTTTAGAGGTCCAATAACAGTGCTATATCATCCAGGTGGGTGGAATGTTACTGCGACTGAGCGAAACTAAAATGGCCACGGCTCTGTTGCGGTCCAATTACAGCGCTCTATTGGTTTGGTGGGCCAATCACAGCACTCTGTTAGTGGGCGGGATGTTACTGAAAAAACAAAGATGACGACGGTTCATTTGAAACGGCTTTGGCATCAACTTTGGACTATTTTGACTTGGGTTTTTCTTTGAGTCAAGAGCAGACAGAGGTAGCTAAGTTTATTTAGAAAAAGGATGTATTTGTGTCTTCTCTGACGGTGTATGGCGAACTGCCTCGTTATCTGACATCAGTAGCGGTGAGTATGTCATGTTGTTTGTTAGTTGTCCAATAGCATGCAGAGACAGTTTGAAAGACAACCGTAGATCCCGGCCCACAACAGAGTCGTCAATGGACCGTGGCCAGACTATTTATTCACATATATAGGATGGCTTGCCAGGCTACTAACAGATCTCTTTTCTTCTAAAAATCTTGTTCCCCCTCTTATCTCTAATGAAATGACCTGTTTATTATTCTTTCATAGTTTTACTGTTATAATTATGATTTAATAAATTAACCAGCACTTAAAGTTGAAGCAACCACCATTAATTTAGTCAATTACAACCCATCTAATTTATTCATAAAACAATTAATCTGAATAAGCTCATTAATATAAATGGTAAATGAAGTAATAGTCACTGGCTCTTACTTTAAGTTCCGGCCTCCTGGTTGTTCACCAAATCATTTTATTAGAGATAAAAGTGAATTAAACAGATGAAGAGACAAGTGTAATGATGAGAGCTTCAGCGTCTTATTTCTTCTGACATGTTCTTCCCTGCAGAGTCCTGTATGATCCCGGCTGCTGTGTTTACTGACACTCTGCATGTGGAGAGCATCCATCATCCTATCTCCTCCACACTCGCAGCATTTGTCCCCTGTCAAGATTACAGGGGAAAAAAAGAAGCAAACACAAACACCCAAATGACCGAGCAGATGGTGCTAAATGGCAAGAGCCAAAAAATAGCATATTTCCCTGCTCTCAGCCTCCCTCCTGACGTGCGTGGAGCTGCACGGCGCTGAGCTTCCACTGAATTCCTCGTCTCCGCCTGGCAACCAGCACTTTAATAATTCTCTCAGAGCAGAAGAAATCTGAGGCTTTCATTCCCACCACCTCCCCAGCAGTTTTCTCTCATTAATTCTGCATCACCCCAGTGAGTCTGAGGCGAAGACTTTGAGGAGTTTAGATCTTAATCTGTGTCCTTTTAAGTCAAAGGTGAAAGAGTCTGAACTGTTTGTTTTACAAGCAACATGTCATCCTTTATTGCTCCTGCAGGGCCGCACAACACCGATAAAATTATGCAATCTGCAGCTTTTTGTTGATGCATAAAGTTTTGGGAGGGAAACCTGGTGTGAACAGAGGGAGATATCATCCGTCTCACTTTAGATGGTGAAGTTCTCAAATAAATGCATGGATTTAAAAGTTTGGAGATCACAAGGCAGAAGCTTCTTCATTGCTGCCATTGTCCCAAAACTCCTCAAACTTTATAAATGTGTTTGTTTATATAAAAGAGACAAACTATAAATTAAAATATAAAGTATATTTGAACATTTAAGCAAATGATGGACCATGACATAAAAAACAGTAAATAGTACCTGCACCTGCAACCATATGTATCTGGCTGGGTTTTAAGATCTCAAGGCACTGAACTTCTGGCTGTTCCAAGAGTGCAACAGAAGATGGTTGGTGGGAGAGCATTTTCTTCTTATGCACCGGCACCTCATCTCATTGATCATGCTGTTCTTGTACATTTTAGGTCATGCTAGGGCTGGGCGGTATGGCCTAAAATCAATATCATGGTTTAATGAGGAGTTCACCTCGATAATGATATATGGACGATAACTACATGTATGCACAAAAAAAAGTTGTCCACTAGATGGAGCTGTCATGTGTTACGTTGAGTCACGTTGTCATGTGACTCGAGGTGGTACCGCTTCTTAAATGGACATGAACGTCGCCAACCTACACACATCTTTTCATTTTTTATTACCGAATTTATTGACATTGGAAAAATGATATCGGTTAGAGTCAGAGATTTCAATAACGATACATTTTTGATTTATCACCCAGCACTAGGGCATGCCTATTTTATATTTTACCATGTACCGTTTTATCTATTGTGTTAATTTTATGAAATGTGTACTTTCTATGTAGTGAGTGTTCTGATTGATACTTGCAGCCATGCAGCGCTTTGCTGGAAAACGCTTCACAAATACATTTTATTATTATTATTATTATTATTATTATTAGTAATACTATTACTGGGCTGAGACTGCTTGGAACAAACTGTGAACAAGGGAGTTTCTAAAATGTCTCAAAGCATTTGCAAAAGGTTTTGAATTTGCTCATGAGTCGCAAGGACTCAGAGTTTTGCTTGACTTTCGAACACATTTAAAAAAACTATGGAAGGCAAATCTCCTCTCAGAATAGTCATGAATTCTCAAGGGTAGGCCTGGGACGATAACAAATTTTGCTGGACGATATATTGTCCAAGAAATTATTGACGATAAACGATATCATTGTCGATATTATCGAGACCCAAATAACCACTTGTGTAATGTTAATATATCATAATAATGCAAGTACATCCTTTAAAATGCAACAATTTAACCTTTAACATTAGAATGTCAAGAACCAGAACTTTTAAATAAATAAAAAAAACAATAAAATAAAATAATAAAGGACTCTCACTCTGTTAGAAAATATTGCACCAAAATCACATAAAATAGACCCTGTCTCTCCAAAACAATAAACACAATGGCCTATCCAGTGTCAACAACCAAAACTGCACTTGAACCCTCTTGTCATCCAGCATCTTTGGAGGCGAGAGACAAGGAAAACATATACACGAAGGCACATGGCGATATATTGAGGCTGGAAAAATTATTGAGTTCATTTTCATCTATCGTACGATATATTGACTTATTGATTATCGTCCCAGCCCTAGTCTGAAGTGTGTGTGTATTCTACCTGGAGCTAAGCTGGCACAGGGACTGCAGGGAGGTGGCGGTCATGAAGCTGAGAGCGGCGTTGTAGCACAGCAGCAGGAAGGTCAGCACCTCAAATCTCATTAACACAAATCAAACTGTTAAAATGGCACGTTACATTCGAGAACAAAGAACAACACACCAAAACAATTCACGTGTAGGTGCAAAAGACTTCAATAATACTGCCCTTCATTTGACATTTATCAATAAAGCAAAACACATTAATAAGAAAACCAGACCATTAAGATTCAAAACACATTTGGACCATTTGAAGATGTTTCTAGGTAAAGCTACAAATAACTGATATCTTAACTCTTGCAGAAAGCATCCTGAAGGGGTTGATGTGCTAACAGCTAGGCCGAGTACACCCAAGATCAAAGTGTGTTGCGTCTTAAAACGGCTCAAAATTTCCCTGTAGTTCATGAAAATTTTATTTTTAAAANAGCATTTAAAAAAGTGAGGACCACAAAAATGTCCTCACTCTGTTGGTTAAAAAACCTGTGATGGTCCTCAGTATGTAGTAAGTACAAGAACACACACACACACACACACACTAAATACTTTTCTAATAGCTCTCATATAGCTTGCTTAAATCCAAAGCTACCAAATAAACTGTCAAGTGGAAATCCAATCTGACTCTTCATCAGACCAATGCTCAGCTGCGGTTGGCAGAGGACCAACATCACTGTGTGTGTGTGTGTGTGTGTGTGTGTGTACAAGGCAGCTTTATGCCAAATGGTGGCATCTTGGCTCTCACTGGCAGCAAAGTCTATAAGAGGATCAGATAAGCAGTTGCTTGCAAATGAGCGCGTGTGGCTATGTGGAAGTAGCCTCCATAAATCACATTAACACTGATGGTAAACTAAGACTAAAAATGATGTGTGTTTGCATTAAGTCTGAAGTAGGCCTGGGACGATAACAAATTTTGCTGGACGATATATTGTCCAAGAAATTATTGACGATAAACGATATCATTGTCGATATTATCGAGACCCAAATAACCACTTGTGTAATGTTAATATATCATAATAATGCAAGTACATCCTTTAAAATGCAACAATTTAACCTTTAACATTAGAATGTCAAGAACCAGAACTTTTAAATAAATAAAAAAAACAATAAAATAAAATAATAAAGGACTCTCACTCTGTTAGAAAATATTGCACCAAAATCACATAAAATAGACCCTGTCTCTCCAAAACAATAAACACAATGGCCTATCCAGTGTCAACAACCAAAACTGCACTTGAACCCTCTTGTCATCCAGCATCTTTGGAGGCGAGAGACAAGGAAAACATATACACGAAGGCACATGGCGATATATTGAGGCTGGAAAAATTATTGAGTTCATTTTCATCTATCGTACGATATATTGACTTATTGATTATCGTCCCAGCCCTACTCAAGGGTGTGTGGAACCAGTCTGGAACCCAGGGATCAGCATCCTTGAGCTGGGTCAAGGTTCTGGAGCGTCCAAGGGGTTTGAGAACTCCAGGTTTCCTTGGAACCAGTCTTTAACAATAGAGCTTTCTACAGTAGCTAAAAATAGATTGCCGCAAAGCACTCTGGGAAATATGGTCATACAAACAATCTACATTTTAGTATGGATTCCTATGGGTCTGAGTCGCTCCGATCTAGCTAAAGTTATTTTTTCGTCTCCTAAAGATTTTCAAACAGCAAGGAACTTAACACTGCTGCTGGGGGAGGTGCTAATCGGACTCTAGACGCCCAGATCGGATGTTGGAGAGGACTTTTTATCCCTTTTCCAAAGCCGGTAAAGTCAATAGTATAACGCTGCAGACCCGGAGACGACAGTTTCAGGCCGACACCACGTGGAACAGCTGGAAAGCTACACGGGCTAAGCTAAAGACAGAAGAAGCAAAGCGGTGGTAGTTTTTAAGTTGGACGAGCGAATTTTAACTGTGTGGAGCAGATCAAGAAAAGCACGTATATTTGTTACTTACATCTTCCTGGAGGGGAAAGTCCTACATCCGAGAATGACCAGCCGCCGGTCGTAACGACGCTCTCAGTAGTGGGGTTATCCAGGAGGAGCAGCGGAGGAGAATTAATGCAGGACGCACGCAGCGTTAACGCAGAGTGGAGGCAGCGTTGTTAACGGAGGAGAGTTAACAAGTAGGCAGCGCTCCAGCTGAACGTCTGGGCCAAACAGCATGTCCACCCAAATGTCCATGAAAAAGGCTTTTGACCAGAGGTGAGTGGAATATAAAAAGTAGGGACACAAATGATAACCTGACAGTTAAAAAACTACTTTGAGAAAATGTTACTTGAGCACTGTGAGTAATGAACTTATTTTTATATTACTCAAGAAGGAGCCGTGATGGGAATAATGGCGTTTAAAACAACAGCGCTGCTAGCGAGGGTTAGTTTTTACTTTCACTTTCATTTGAGCTAGCGCTTCAGTTCTGGTGATCGATAATTAGCAGGGTCGCCATCAAGAAAAGCTCTCTGGTATGTTTTTTTTTTTTGTCAAAATAACTTCCTCCATTTTATGCCTTCATATCGATGTCAAAACGCTCTGAAACTGTATATTTTCTATTGTTAATGCGGCTTATCAGCATGACCCTTCCCAGCAGCCTTTGCGTGGTGACGTCAACTGTAGAATACCCTATTCTCAAATGAATTAAGTCTGAAAGGGCGAGGAATGTGAAACAGCGTTGGGAGGGATTGGTGACCTATGAAACTAAGTTGTGACTCATTGGAGATTAAAAAAGTAAAATAAAATTAAGATTTTTTTTAGCCCCAACTGCGATAAGAAAAGTTACACATCATTCAAATGCAAGCTGTGGAAATGCCAGCTTTCTTGCATATAGCGTGCCAATTCAGTGTGATCCAAAAGAAAAGTTGCGTATTGTATTGACTTTACATGTTTAACATATCAACAGTCACATTAGAAGGCAATAAAGCTCTTGTTAAAAATTTTTAAAAGCATCACTAAATGAAAAATGGTTCAATAGAGAAAAATAGGCAGTATTGTAAATTTGTCAATCTTTTATTGGTTTTATGTTGCTTGTTACATTTAGGCTTGTAAAACTAATGACAGAAGCCTCATTGTTGAGTAAATGCAGTTACTGCTGGTTCTAAGAATTAAAGACATTATTCTATTTTAAGTGACACATCTTTTAGATTTGATGTAGAAGTGGATGGACCAAAATCAGTAAAAATAATAATAAAAAAATTCTTCGCCAAGGATAAATGTTCAAATAACTGTCAGCAACGATTTTGCTGTTCTGTCTCCACCAAGAATCAGCAGCAGTTCCTGTGATTTGTTGTTCCGTTGATTTTTAAGAACGAAGAGGTTCCTGTTGTCCAAAAAAAAACCCTGAGAGTAAACACTCCAACACTGATGACTGCATGTGGTCTATTGGTGCTTCACCATCTGCTGAAGGAAAACCTGACATCTGGACTGGGAGCAGCCGGGTCTCAAACTACCAGTTATTGGTTTGATGGAGAGCAGCTCTAGTTCTGGAAAAACAGCAGCCCAAAAAATAAATATTTCAACAGTAAGAGTTGGTTACCATCCCATTTTAGTTGGATTTTGCTGTTTTGTTTTTGGAAAAAAGGTTATGTTTTATTAACGTTTCATAGTTGGGTAATTCTTGGTTTTACTTCTGTTATACCTCAGTTTTAGTCTCTTCTGAGCCCAGTTTATTTATAGGACCAGTTCGTGTTCCTGTCGCTTTTAGGGTCTCAAAACCTTGTTTAATTTTCAATTTCTTCTTTTTATACTCTTTGTATTCTTTGTCTTTGTATTTTGGGTTATTTTTTCCTTCAGCAAATGATTTATTTCTGTTTTAGGGAAAATAAATTTAGTCCTCACTACCTGCCTTAGTCTAAGACTTGGGTCCTGCTCCTCCAAAAGTATAATAAATAATGCACATTTTGGTCCAAATTACTTTTGAATGGATGTCATTATTAATTCAGTGTCTTCTCATTTATATTATACTGCAGCATACATATCTGATAATAAATCATAATTAAGTCTCAGCTGTATTTCAAATATAAAGCACTGCCACATGCTGTTATCTTAAAACGAAAGATTCAAAGAGTAATTTCTTAAACTTTCTACATCCCAAAGGAGAAAAGCATATTTTTGCTGCAGGAGAAATGTCTGTGTTAATGTATCCATTTATGATTTTAATTGAGGTCAACTGGTTGTACTCAAAATGCCTCAAAAGTGAATCAAAGTCAGAAGCAGCCCGTTTCCTCTGATGGTTGTTTCACACAATTACCACCCACAGATAACGCCTCCCTCAGTCACACTCCAGCTATAGCTTCAAAGCAAGTTTCTCCTCCGTCTCTGTTGAAACAAGCCAGCAGATTTCCCAAAATGATTGTGTAAGCTCATTTCTCATTTTAAAAGACAAAGCTAGATTAGTTAATAGGCTCAGTAATCGGTTAAAGACGGCCACGCGTGCTTCCTGTTAGGTTCCGGGACATTTAGCAGCCATGCTAATCCTCGTGGTCACAAAAGGGGTTAGATGGCACTTTTTCTAGACCATTTTGAGGTATTTTGAGTAATCACTAATCCACGTTATGAGTTTTGTACAAATTCACCAAATCCCAAAATGAAGTAGCTATGTTTATTTATTTTTTATTTTCATGTAGGGCTTCGAAAAAGAAGGTATTTGGTTGGTAACTGTCATCACATTTTAATTAACTCTCTTTGCTGTAAGTAGTCAGGATCTTACTTTAGCCAGATTTCCAAAAAAGCTGCTCTCGCAAAACATCATTTTCATTTTGTTGTTGTCAAAAAGGAAAGTTTGAATTTCTCACTGAAAAGCAGTCTGTTAGAACAAGTTTTTAATCACAGCCAATTCCAAAGCATTTAAAAGTTTTATCACAATTTTTTCTCTCCAAACAAACCATGAGAATTAAAACAACCTTTGTGTTATTTTGGTGAAAATTAGGTTTACACTGGTCAGAGAGAGTTAGAAATGGTGCAATGTCCCTAAAATCTTCTCTCAGAGATAATGATCTCACAAGATGATTAAACGCTTGGGTCAGGAAAAGCCACACAGATGCCACACAGATTGCATTAACGGACTGAAGCCTCCTTTCCACCAAATGCGAAAGCGTAGCAAAACGGCCACAAGATGTACTTTGCGGCAATTAGCCGCCATTATAGCTTATGGTTTCCTTTCCACCAGCAGCGAAGTGTAACGTTTTGGACGCGTCCCAGAAGCAAAGGGACGCTATCATTACATTTTGAGTGTATTTTTGATGTGCTACACTTCCAAAACACGTCACACTCCATAGTTTTTTTCACAATAAAAGTAACATCTAGATAAACATACGTCATTTTAATGTTAAACTCCCCGTAGCCGATGTAAACAGAACAGAAAATAAACCACAGGCCTTTATGGATACATCCAACTGTCTTTGTCCTTGCTTGTTATTTTGAAATCCCACGTGGTGTTGCAATTCTCCCGTGATTTTGTAACCTCACGGGATCAGTTGTTCGGAACGCTTTTGCTCCTGTTTTGCATCAGAATCTCTCCCGGTTGGAAAGAAGCTTGCGGGTAAATTGCCGCTACCGTTGCAGTTTTTACCCAAGAGAGAAGAGCGAACAGAGGCATGGAAAAAGTTGTGTTGCTGCTAGCCAATCAGAGGTGAGATACTTGGATATCATGAATATTAAAGAGCAAGACTCCAATTCATTGCTTATAAAACACTTTCAGGACCCTGGTTCCAAAAATTTGACATGGCAGCGTCTGTAATCAAGATATTCTGCATTAACGTTTATATACCAAAACCAGACAGAGATGCATCATCCATCTTTATAGATTTTGGTGGTTTTACTCTTGTTACTTTCCCCCCCTGACTTTTAACACTGCATGAAGCAGATTGGTCCACTGTGATTAATTCATCCTGAGAGAAGCACAGGTTTCCCTGCAACCCTTCATCCATTTGTTGAGTTGATCTTGGCCTGTGCCAACGGGATGAAGTCACCTGCATTTTGATACAAAAAGCCGTGCTGCTGGTATTGCTGAAATGTTTGTCGCTGATGAAATGCACCAAGTGTTTTTTTTTTTATTTCAACCCAAACAAAGCTAAAGTCTGAGATGAGGACAAGTATAATCAATCATACGTTGAGGGGAGCAGGTGTCAGAGTCACAGCAGCCGAAGCTTGTCTTTCCTCAGCCAGACATAAACGTATGCACCCTGCACATGAGCCACCAGTGAGCCTGTAATGAGCACGTGCTCCAGTGTCACGGAGACAGACCACCTGTCACCAGCAGCCCTGCCACAACCCACCTGTCACTTTTAGACAACCTCGCCATTTTTTCTCCCAGCGAGATACGTAGAAGCTCTCGAAACGGCATGTTTGATTGATTGAAGCTTCAGCAATCACAAAATTAAATTTAAATTTGCTCCACGTTTACCATATTTTTGCTAGGTTTTAAAATGGAGTTAGGTGTTTAGCATTTTGGGATTGCTAATGAATTAAAACTATATCCATCCACAAAATACGCTCAACTAATTTGATTTTCTATCATAAAAATTTAAACGCTTCAGACTCCAGCTTCAGTTCATCCAGAGTTCAAGAGATGACTTTTGGCCAAACTGACAGAAGTGATGAGAGGCAGGAGAGCTGGAGCACTCGAGTGAGTACAAATATTTTAATAGGTGCAAAAAACATGTTTCAACACCTTATGTGTCTTTGTCAGAGTTACCTGAGTGGATGACACCCAGAGTTTTACTTTCTGCTTTGACAACAAAAGTAATGTCTGCACTTCTTTGGTTAGAAGCTGAAGAAGAATCCATTAAACTACAGCTAACTGAATGAAATTGGACATTGGTTTATTTCTCTGGAAATGTTCTTGAAAATAAAAATCATAACAAATATATAAATAAAACGTAATGTTAAAGAAACATTTCCTTGTTCATTAAGCCCTAGCTGAGAGCAGTGCATGCAACAAAGGTGTTCCTTTTTCTGTAATTAGTCACATGAACTGTGTGAGATAATCTTTAAATCAAGTTAGCCTGCTGATCTCTTGTCTTGCCTCCTTCACTTCCTCCATACAAGATTTATTCTCACCAAATTAACCAAGCATGCATGTTTTTGAACTAAAAATTTCTTATGGAGAGACAAACGGAAAGTAATTTTGTACTTTGGTACGGTGGCCCAGAAGGTTCAATGAAATACTAAATTGACATTTTGACAACATTCAGTAAAATAAAAATAAAATTTAAATATTATCTATTTCAGACTAGGGATGCAACGGTATGCGGTAAAATCCTGGACCGTTCGGTCCTCCCTGCACGGGACAATCTACCCTCGTGTACAGCGGGACTTCGGTTTAGCCATTATTTTCGCGCTGGTCCTTTTATTTCATGCTTTACACGGCACCAGGGTGCGTTTGTCTGTCCAGGCAGATGAATTTCATTCCGTGTGCCCGCTCTAGTCTCGTCTGAAGCTGCTCTCAGCAGACCCCCTCCCTACCCGCGAGTAAATATCCAGTCACAGGTTTGACCCGCCCCACTGAGCTGAAAGTTTGAGCAAAACAAGCACTACAGAGAGAAATGTAGCCACGGCGACATGCGATGTGCTGTCTTCAAACAAACCTTCCGTGTGGGAACATTTCTGGTTTGCAGTTGAATATAAATACGAGGAGAGTAAACGGTGAACTCAGAGGCTCACTTTATTTGACGCCACAACCCCTCACACAACACACTTCCGAGTCGGTACAATTCAAAGTGGACCGAAACCGTGACCCAAAAACCGAGGTACGGACCGGACCGTGGGGAAAGTGGACCGTTGCTTCCCTATTTCAGACACACTGCAATAAACAATATTATAACTACACATAATAATAATGTTACGTGAAAGGTGAAGCCTGGAGAAAGCTGGCCCCCTAGTGGTTGGCTGCAGTATGTGGTTTAAAGTCCCACTCCCACCTGTAAATGCATTTATTTGACTAAAAAGTAAAAATACACCTTAAACAATTATTCTCCAGGTGTTGACTCTTGCTGATTTAAGCAGTTCTTATTTTGCTTCTATGGTCAAATTAGTTTTTTAAATATACATTTAGATGTAAATAGTGGTTTGATTTTTAAAAACTGAAGCAATGGATTGTCTTGTTACGATACATGTTGACAGATCAAATAAAAATTCCAACTTTTTAAGACATAACTCTTCTTGCAAATACAGAATCTTTTGTTTTTGAAGTTCTCTTTCACAAATTCACTTCAGGACCATCAAACAACTGCCGTCAAACACAAATGTGTTAACACTGTTTTCATTGTGCTCGTAGAACAATAGTCTTGAAATATACCAAAGCTTCGACTTCAGCTTCTTTCCAAAATGGTAAACAACCTCAAGTAGAAGCATCAGATCATTATTTATGACTCGGGTCAAGACTCATTTCACTGGAGAAAACATTTGTTTAGATAAAGGAGAAGAGTCTGATTCATGCATTATTCAAGGTGAGGATCAAGGATCTTGATAATCAAAGCCTTTTGCCAGTCGAGAGGTTTATTTTAACCAGAACTCAGAGCTCTGCACTTAAGGAAAGAGTTTGTGCCACTCTGAAAAGCAACTACATGGTTTTGTACCTCTGTGTCCTACAGCCATAAACCTTTTATTTTTTTACTTTTGCATAAAATCAGACCTTGAAATGTCTGAAGGTCTGAGGAGGTTAGCGGGGGTCTGAAAGCCTTTATTAGAACTCTTTCCTCTCAGGTGAATAAGAAGAAAAAACAGCAGGAAGCAAACCAAAAGCTTTTCAACTTATTCAGCAAGTTAACAGGAAGTCTGTCCAAGATGGAGGAGTCCAAAGTGAAGGATCAGCGGAAGAGATGAGGGCCGATTTCAGAGATCTCTCAAGAGAAAGGGATCACGACAAAGACCTAAGATCCACAATTAAACACAGAACTGCTGATTATCATCGATTTAAAGCTCAGTAATCAAATGATCTCTCCTGGATTGTTGAATAATTCAGAACGGGCTCGTTTTAGCGTCATCCTGCCGAATGTCCCAAAATAAGGAGTAATCCCAGTAACCACAGTGCCGTTAAGCTCTCCCCAGCCTCTCCAAAGCCACACCGGGTCTCCTCTCATAAAATAAAGAAGATTTATGATGACTCACGAAGAAATGCGCTTTGACTTAAATATGTAACGCTGTCTCGCTGTTGGCCTTACAGGAGGCTTACGGCACACCGCTGTGACTTTTTACTCTCAACGCGTCGCATCACGATAACAATAAACGATGCTGCAACCAATCTGAAACCTGACAATGGTGTAGCATTTCAATAATAGTGATATATGTTCACGCCCGTATCTCCTATTCGGCTCCTACATCTGTCTAATTAAGACTATTTTTATATTAGTAATAGTTTACACACCTATAATCCTTTTAAATCCAGAGCTGCAGGATTATAAGACTGGAGGAAAAATTCTGCAGGAGGAATGAGGGAGAGGTTTAACTACGACTTAGAAACATCAGTTTCAGCAAAAGGTCATGGAGGAAAGTGCTTGGCGGTTATAATTAGCATAAAAATAGCAACTAATTTGTGTTATAATTCCTACAGAAATAAGAGGTAAATGCATGTGCAGTAGCGGTCGGCGGTTCTGGGCTTTAGAAATCAGGGCAGCAGGTGCTCCAAACACAGATTCCTTAATAGATTTTTGCCAATGTGGTTTTTCAATAGAAAAAATATTATTGGTTAATTAAATGCAGAATAAAAGAGAAGAGCATTTCTGCTTAAAAATCTAAGCGCAGAACTGGTTGTAGCCGCAGATGCATCCTTATTTTCCTGACTGTTAATCGGCTTCAGGCATAACATGTTAACGGAACTTGATTAAAGACTGTTAAAGCAGTACTTTTTCATATTTTTAAATCAATTTCTTGAGCCAGTATGTGCTAAAATGACCCTTTACAGGGTTAATGAAATGTCACTCAGACCCCCACCGCCCTCTGTGGCCAGAATACCGCACTTGCAACTTCAGAGTGGTGGTCCGGTCTCTGTTGGACTCAGTAAAGTGGAGCTGACATGTCTGGAGCTGCAGTCTGCTTCCAGCATGTTTCCTGCATGTTTTAGATCGTGAACACAGCTGATTTGTTTGATTTAGTGATGAACCGCTCCTGTAGACTCTAATGAAGGCTGAGGAGACATTTCAGCAGTTAGATTAAGGTGTTAAAAAGACAAACGCACAGCGAGGAGTTAAGTTTTACTTTTGCTAACGAACACTAGGGGTTGCTAAAACAAACTAAAACTGCCTAGTGTGTCTTTAAACAGGTGTTTCAGAAAAGTTAGAGCAACTTTCATTTGAAAACTACAAATAATTTGCTAAATTTACATTTGAAAATGTGCAGTATGAGAATTATTTTCTGTAATAAAATTGGCACATTTTTTGCAGGTTGTTTCTCCCAGCAGGCTATAAATCAGCATTGTCCTGAGTGACTCATAAAAAAAAAAACAATATTAGTCAGTATTGTTTAGTCATGTAATTTTATTCTCAACAACATGTGATAAGTCTACCTTTATGTGCAATTGTTGATTAAAAGTGTTGATTTTCTGTATAATAATCAACTTGTATTGTGCATTTGTTGTTTGTGTAAGAGGAAAAAAGTGTTTCATGTCCTGCAGTTTTACCATTTTATTATCTTATTTTATACCTTGCATTCTCCAGCTTTTATATTTTATTTTCTCTATCTTTCTCTATATCTTTTGTTGAAACAATTCATTCAAATAGAAGACGCCATGTTTATTTTGCAGCCGAGTCAAGTTTTTGCTGAAAGTTTACTTTAAATACTTCCAGCATTTTTTTCTCCTAAGTGGGGCATTTAAACCAAACCTTTAGTGCTTTGACAGCCTTTAATCAGAAACAAAACCATCAAATTCAACACTTGAAGTCTCTTGAGGGGAATTACTATCATTTAAAAATGAAAAAGCCAAAGCGAAGCAGTAAAATGTAGCATTAGTGGTGGAAAACAGCACTGATAGCTGGTGTTTTTCAGTGAAACCAAACAGCTGAAATAGTCTTTGTGTCCGTCTGAGGCACTCTGACAACAACAGCCGCTGCTCCGTTTGGTAGATGACAATTTTTATAAATAGATTTCAACACCGCTGCCAAGAGGTGACTCTAACTTTTCACATGGTGTTGTATATAATCTGAAGTGAATACTTCACTTTCAATTTAAAGCTGCACATATAACAAAGTGTCAGTGGCAGGATGCATTACAGCTGATGCTACACAGAGGCTCATTTTTCTTGCTTAGGACACCAATTTCAGCTCCGTCTTTGTCCAGGCTGCAGCAGTAAGTGAATTACCTGACAAGATGGAGTGAGTGTTGTCTCAAATTATGCAGCAAGCAGCAGACCCCGAGTTTTATATTTAGATCTGTTCTGCAGGTTTATTGATTGTTTTACTTTAGAACAAAGTGAGAAGTTCAGAGAACAGCTGAGAAATAAACATTATTTAGTCTAAGTTTTAATTTCTAACTGAAATGTTTAACGGAAGAAAAACGATGATACTCAGTAAAGATTTATGGTGGGATATAACAGTTTCACACATTTCACACCTACTCGCTAATCTTCACACCAGAACACCCAGCTCCTACACAATTAAACATCACAAACACGAGCCAAATATGTGTTTTTACTTTTATGGACAAACAATAATCTTCTTCAAGGATGGCTCCTTAAAGACCTGATTAATGTGACTACATATGCATATTTTTATATAATCCACCTTTAAGTGCTTTTATTTTTTAGATACTGATGATTTATTAAATTTATATTGCATCTGTTTTTAATGTTTACTGTATTTAGACCAGAAAAGTCTTTTTTTTTCTAAAGCAATTCAACTTTTAATTAAGTTGTATTGCCTTAATCAAGGTTTTTGCATAAATAACTATTTATTTTTATTTTTCTTAGCTCATTTTCTTCTTCTACAAGCATTTTACTTCAGAATTTTGTCATTTTCACTGTTAGAAATACCTAATTTCTCAAGTGGGGCCAATCAACCCTCATTTTATTTTCATGTGCTCAAATGAGCAGAAATAAGGTTCTTTAAACGACAAATCAAACTCTTAAAAAGCCAAGTGGTAACGAATCAGGGCCGGATACTCCGGTGCCTTTAATAAAAGTCGAGGAGCTACGAGGCTGTTTGATCTTTAGGGTGCCGGACTGACATTTGATCTAATAAGGATTTTTAGAAGAGGATGACCTGCTATAGTTGCAGGTGTGTGTGTGTGCGCACGCGCGCGTGTGTGTGTGTGTGCATAGTTCATTTAAATGCTGAGGGCTAACATCTCATCTCCTTGCATCACTGGTAAAATAACTGAATCACATGATTACGTTAGCATCTAAAGAAGGATGCAAAGTGGTTTCTGTCAAAGCAGGAATGAAAAATTCTTGGCAGCCTCAAAGTAAAATTCTCCTCGAGTTTTCCAGCAACAGAAGTCAAATTTAGTTTCAGTTTGTTGTGGGAGTGTGTGGGGACGGACAGCGCTGAGGTTTCAGCCACTTGTGTAGCAGAACTGTTTTTACTGGTCATTATGTTGTTGATTCTTACTAAAAAATGTATTCCTGAGCTCTGGGGACACTGGAACAAGTTACTGTTTCATGTATATTTATTATATTGTTACATTTTAATTTTGCAAAAAAATTTAATACATTTTTTTTAAATACTACTCAACAGGTAACTTTCTGGGTTTCTCCAATGGTGACCTATCATATTTCATACTCTACCCTAAAAATGACCTAAAATGCACATTTCCAATTTTATTTTTAAAGAAAAACTATTGACTTTAACATCTGAGATTAATCTGATGCTCATTAAACACCTTGTTGCCCTCTACTAACTGGATTTCAGCTCATTATGTTTTATTTTTTGTGATTTGTTAATTTTTTTATTTTCTAGGATTCTGGTGCAAGAATGAAATAACGATAAAGGAAACAGCTGATCTTAAATAGCTGTGGGATTGTGAAGTTTCTGAAGGTGACAGAAATATCATCGCTCGTAAAAGAGAACATAAAACATATTCTGCCTCTTATTGTGTGTGCTGTGAGGGTGTAGCCCATAGAAATTCCCTTATCCACTGGTCGTCACTGCCCCTAAATTAGCTGGTGTCACTGGAGCGTTTAACATTATTAAAGCATAAATGCAAAGTGCCTTTGGGGAAGACTGAACTCTGTCTTTATGTGACAGTTTGCTTTCCACCTTATTTCTCTGTCTGATGGGGACACAGAACAACAGAACAAAACAACCCACCCGCCCACCGCCTCTCCCATAAGTGTTTCTCGGAAGTGACCGCCGCTGACCCGGTGAACCACCACACGCAGCGCCGGGTTATTCATGCCTTAGAGTTTCCAGTGGCTTCATTTAATAAGATAATTTCACACCAATTACAATCTTTCACCATAGAGACGTAATGTCATTACACGCTTGCTCGGTGACAAATTCTTGGCCTGGATGAAGTGAAAAACAGGCTGCGCTGAATTTTATCACCGCATTGGGTGGATGGTATAGTTTTACAACACAAAGACACATTCTGATCTCTTTTCCTTCCTTACATTGTGATGAGCATTAAATTACAGCTTTGTGATGAAGGCGATGCCTTTTTATCTTCTGCAGGACACGAAACATCCTGACTTATACGTTTTTTTTCTCCCGACAGAAAAAACACAACCCAATTAAAGATCCAGTCACGACTACACACAAGACTAATACGAAGCAGAATCCACCAGGTGCGCTCAATAAATTAAACACAACAAACTATTTTTCTTTTTAAATTGAAATACTTCAAGGTTTGGTTAGCCTCGTTTGTCTGACTCACTTTATATGATGTGGACATTTTTTAAAAGAAAATCTGGTTTTCTTTTCATTTACTGTTGCTGTTTTTGAACTTTTGTTCAGCTGCTCCTCAAGCAATTCATTTGAAGATAAAGATCCTGTAATCCATACGAAGTTGATTAATGCTTTAAAAGTTTCTTTTACTCGAGACGCTGGAAGGTGTTTCCTTATTGTGAATTAAACGTGGAAAACAATATCTAGGACATTTTTAAGCAAGATATAAATCCTTATTTTATCTCCTGAGTCACTTTCTCAAGATTCCGAGTTACTTTTGCAAGATACCGAGTTACTTTGCAAGATACTGAGTTACTATGCAACATACCGAGTTACTTTGCAGGATTCCGAGTTACTTTGCAAGATTCGGAGTCACTTTGCAAAATTCCAAGTTACTTTGCAAGATTCCGAGTTACTTTGCAAAATTCCGAGTTACTTTGCAAGATACCGAGTTACTTTGCAAAATTCCGTGATACTTTGCAAGATACCGAGTTACTTTGCAAGATACCGAGTTACTATGCAACATACCGAGTTACTATGCAACATACTGAGTTACTTTGTAAGATTCCGAGTTACTTTGCAAGATTCCGAGTTACTTTGCAAAATCCGAGTTACTTTGCAAGATACCGAGTTACTTTGCAAGATTCTGAGATACTTTGCAAGATACCGAGTTACTTTGCAAGATACCGAGTTACTAAGCAACATACAGAGTTACTATGCAACATACCGAGTTACTTTGCAAGATGCCAAGTTACTTTGCAAGATTCCGTGATACTTTGCAAGATTCTGACTTACTTTGCAAGATACCGAGTTACTATGCAACATACCGAGTTACTTTGCAACATACCGAGTTACTATGCAACATACCGAGTTACTATGCAACATACCGAGATACTTTGCAAGATACTGAGTTACTTTGCAAGATACCGAGTTACTATGCAACATACCGAGTTACTATGCAACATACCGAGTTACTTTGCAAGTTTCCGAGTTACTTTGCAAGATTCCGAGTTACTCTGCAAAATCTGAGTTACTTTGCAAGATACCGAGTTACTATGCAACATACCGAGTTACTATGCAACATACTGAGTTACTTTGTAAGATTCCGAGTTACTTTGCAAGATTCCGAGTTACTTTGCAAAATCCTTGTTACTTTGCAAGATACCGAGTTACTTTGCAAGATTCTGAGATACTTTGCAAGAAACCGAGTTACTTTGCAAGATACCGAGTTACTAAGCAACATACAGAGTTACTATGCAACATACCGAGTTACTTTGCAAGATGCCGAGTTACTTTGCAAGATTCCGTGATACTTTGCAAGATTCCGACTTACTTTGCAAGATACCGAGTTACTATGCAACATACCGAGTTACTTTGCAACATACCGAGTTACTATGCAACATATCGAGTTACTATGCAACATACCGAGATACTTTGCAAGATACTGAGTTACTTTGCAAGATACCGAGTTACTATGCAACATACCGAGTTACTATGCAACATACCGAGTTACTTTGCAAGTTTCCGAGTTACTTTGCAAAATTCCGAGTTACTCTGCAAAATCTGAGTTACTTTGCAAGATACCGAGTTACTATGCAACATACCGAGTTACTATGCAACATACTGAGTTACTTTGTAAGATTCCGAGTTACTTTGCAAGATTCCGAGTTACTTTGCAAAATCCGAGTTACTTTGCAAGATACCGAGTTACTTTGCAAGATTCCGAGATACTTTGCAAGATACAGAGTTACTAAGCAACATACAGAGTTACTATGCAACATACCGAGTTACTTTGCAAGATGCCGAGTTACTTTGCAAGATTCCGTGATACTTTGCAAGATTCCGACTTACTTTGCAAGATACCGAGTTACTATGCAACATACCGAGTTACTTTGCAACATACCGAGTTACTATGCAACATACCGAGTTACTATGCAACATACCGAGATACTTTGCAAGATACTGAGTTACTTTGCAAGATACCGAGTTACTATGCAACATACCGAGTTACTATGCAAAATACCGAGTTACTTTGCAAGTTTCCGAGTTACTTTGCAAGATAACGAGTTACTTTGCAAAATTCCGACTTAATTTGCAAAATCCGAGTTACTTTGCAAAATCCGAGTTACTTTGCAAGATACCGAGTTACTTTGCAAGATTCCAAGTTACTTTGCAAGATACCGAGTTACTTTGCAAGATTCTGAGATACTTTGCAAGATACCGAGTTACTTTGCAAGATACCGAGTTACTAAGCAACATACAGAGTTACTATGCAACATACCGAGTTACTTTGCAAGATGCCGAGTTACTTTGCAAGATTCCGTGATACTTTGCAAGATTCCGACTTACTTTGCAAGATACCGAGTTACTATGCAACATACCGAGTTACTTTGCAACATACCGAGTTACTATGCAACATACCGAGTTACTATGCAACATACCGAGATACTTTGCAAGATACTGAGTTACTTTGCAAGATACCGAGTTACTATGCAACATACCGAGTTACTATGCAACATACCGAGTTACTTTGCAAGTTTCCGAGTTACTTTGCAAGATTCCGAGTTACTCTGCAAAATCTGAGTTACTTTGCAAGATAACGAGTTACTTTGCAAAATTCCGACTTACTTTGCAAAATCCGAGTTACTTTGCAAAATCCGAGTTACTTTGCAAGATACCGAGTTACTTTGCAAGATTCCAAGTTACTTTGCAAGATACCGAGTAACTTTGCAAGATCCTGCTGGCACCATAACCCCCAATTCACACCGGGAGCATCTGCGGTGTATTACGATGTCTCTGCATTTAACAGAAGTCAGTGCAGTTTATGGTTTGATTCACACCAAATGCTAAATATAGAAATGGGTTGTATTTTTGCTGTGACTTGCTTCTGGGATGCACCAAGTTCTGCGCCTAACACAGGGCTAGACAGGAAATCACACACTGTATCAGTGTGTAGCATCTGGTAAATTTCAAAATAAAAGACTACTGCAGAGTTACGATTCCTTAACTATGCAAAGTTTACGTCTTTACCAGTGACCGAATGGCTTATCTGCATCCTGCATATTTTCAGGTGAGCAACGATGTGTTTTTAATCATGGACAAAACTTTTAACCTGGTGGACAATCACAGCATTATATATGACACCACACGTACATTTTCAAAGATGACATCAAAAATGAGAAGGCATGTACCAAAATATATATTGAGTCTCAACAAATCAGTAAAATTGAATTATCCTGCTAAATGTTACATACTTCAAGATCTTGGGTGAACAAGTACTGTCAAAAGATTTCAAAGCACCTTGAATTCTTTGAGTGGTCTTGAATTATAGTTTTTCAGTGGTTGTGAAGGTTTTTCATGGTTGAATCATCCTTTCATCTGATAGCTTTTTGGGACTCACCTTGTTGGTGCTAAAACATTATTTTGTGTCTTAACTGTTATTTTAGGCTTCTTCACTAAATAAACCAAACAAAGAAGAGCAGATTATATCAGCAAGACTAGCTGCAACTAATAATCTTTTTGTCTTATTTATACACAACTCTTGTTCTCTTGAGTTTAGGCGTTTGAATGACTTTTAGGTTAAATGACTTAAAGTAGCTCTATGGAGTTTTTTTTTCTGATGGCACCATCTAGTGGCTGACAAGTGTATCACACCAATAGTCGGTCGACTCGATAATTTAAGATGGCGACTGCACGTTTCTTGTTTATGAATGTGCTTCTGTAGACAAACAAGTATTCTCATGTCGTGTTTTCATATATTTATATTTTAAAGACTTACTTATCCGTAAAAAGTTCATCAACGCTGCATCAGCCAAGGTACTTTCTTAAATTTGAAGCACATAAGTGGTAGTCTAACACTATTGGTTAGTTCTGGTCGGCGCACAGATTTTACAGGGCAGGCTTAGCAAAAAAAAAAAAAAGACACATCGCTTACATTATATCACACTACACTTTTACGGTTTTCTGAAAAATCATACATAATTCCTGAAAGGGGAAAACTCTGGCTTTAAAAAAATATTCCTCTGAAAGTGATTGTTTAGGACTAAAAAAAGAGCTGAAACCTTAAAAGAAATCACACAGAAGACTTAGAAGTTAAATAAAAATAAGTGACTCAAAACAATTGCAGAGTAATACATGATTTGCAATTTCTTTGGCTATCTAGATGATATCTGTCTTCTGTTACAAACACAAAATCTGAACATTTTCAACAACTTTCTGCACCAACTAAACATAGCTTTACTTTTATTTTTGCATTGCCCGAATAAAGTTTTTAGCTAAACCAAATATAGGAATTCAGATTTTACATTTAGAGGGTTATCAGGTGTAAAAGAGGGAGCTTCTTCCAAGAGAATAAAAGATCAGATTTAAAGGTTTCTACTTGTTTACATGCATTAGCCCTTTTCTGCTAAAACAATAAAACCAAAAAGAGTCATGTGTCATATTTTCTATTAACTAATTACCATAAGCATTTTAGAGGAAAAATTGGTAAAAATAAAACTGTAAAAGTCACTAATTAAACTACAAAAACATGCTGTTAGCAAAAAGTTCCTGCCATTCCAAAAAAGAAGCTGATTCTCTCAAATGAGAGTTAAAACAAAGATGAAACATTTCCTTCAGAGCTATTTCAGGTTGAGTAGGTAAGCTCTGACTGCCAGGGGTGCTTATATGAAGTGGACAGCTGGAGATTAAAAAGCGTGATTACACAGTGCCGACTTTCAAGGCAATAAAAAATACATTTTTACCAAACATTCAAAAGAATATGAGAGATGTGTTTGAGTGACTCAGTCCTGATAAAATCCAGATAAAAACTTTTTTTTTGCATTTGAATGTAATAATTAACCAAAGTTATGTAAATATTTTGCTCGTCATATCCTTTAAAACTGGTCATTTCCCCCAGTCAGCATAGGTCAAATTTACAGGTTCATATTTTGTCAGTGTTTGTGACTGAAGAGCTTTATTCTCACCTGAAAACCAGATAAAGAAACCAAAGTCTTCACCTGAAATAAACTCAGCAAATCAGCTGATTTTTTATTATTGCCTCCCTGAAATCTCAGTTAAATTGGTGCAAAAAAGTAATATCATGTTGTCTGCATCATACTCTGCACTCTTATGTATTGGCCATTTATTTTGCAGAATTGCTTGTTATTTTGCAGATGCAGTCAAAATTGTGACTTTGGTTACATAAAGCAAGTATGCGGACGGTTCAGACTGCCTACAATGACGCTATGAGAACTTTAATCAAGTTGCCAAGATGTTGCAGTACGAGTGAAATGTTTGTGTTTGCTCAAGTTAATTGTTTACCAGCGGTCTTAAGGAACTTTATGCACAAATGTATTGATCGGCTGGACAGCTCTAACAATGTGATTCTGAACTTGTCTAATGTAGGGCTCAGTGCTGTCTGGTATCAGTTCCATATATGGCAGCACTGGTACTCTTGCATTTTGTGGTAGTATATCTTTTTAATGTGTATTTTATGATCACTATTTTTATTATTTGTATGTTGTATTGTTTTTTAATTGTGTGTTTGTTTTGCTGGATTTCGTGTCTGTATTAAATTTTCTATCTATCTATCTATCTATCTATCTATCTATCTATCTATCTATCTATCTATCTATCTATCTATCTATCTATCTATCTATCTATCTATCTAT
This sequence comes from Aphyosemion australe, assembly GCA_006937985.1. Lineage (NCBI taxonomy): Eukaryota > Metazoa > Chordata > Actinopteri > Cyprinodontiformes > Nothobranchiidae > Aphyosemion > Aphyosemion australe. The sequence continues at coordinate 1,634,063 of SSNS01000068.1, read as the reverse complement.
CTATCTATCTATCTATCTATCTATCTATCTATCAGTTAGCATGTTCTCCCCATGCACGCGTAACTTTTTCTCCAGCTACTCTGGCTTATTCTCTCTGACCAAACACATTCATGTCAGGGTGATTGGAAACAGTAAGTTGTCCCTAGACTGGAATGGAAACATGTCCAGGGTGTCCCCCCACCTCTTGCCCAATGACTGTTGGAATTAGACACCAGCTCCCTGCGACCCTAGTGAGGATTAAATGGCTTAGATGATGCTTAAGAGTGACTTTTAGACCATAACACACAGCTCTGCTGTAGAGCAGACGCAGGCTTACTTGTTTAAACATCCAGCAGCATTTTTTTAAACCATCTGCAGAAAAGCTTCAAATCCTTGACTGATAATACAGTCAAAAAGCAGTCAAGTTAGGAAAGTATTGTCAAAATAAAAATCAAATGGGGCTGAATCTGCAGCTGTGGAAAACTCCATTAAATACTTTTATGAATTGGAAAAAAAAATCTGGACCACATCCTCAACATCCTGCTTCAGTAAATACATAAATAATTGAAACATCTACATTTTTGCAGACCTGAGGATAAAACCGGGGAGGCAGTGACCCCTGGGTCACACAGGCACCAGGTGGCAGCACTGTAAAGTGACAGCGTGATTTAGGTCCTGTGTCTCTGTAAGGTCTGTTATCTCTCGTGGCTAACAGGGCCATGCCGATACGCTCCGACAGCGAGAGACTGCAGCTCTGAAGACAGCGCTGATAACAGACGGGGAAACTTCCGACTGCACAGAACAGCTACATGAATCATGGGAGGCTGTCGAACACGTTTACATCCAGAACTTTTCATTATTACACCTCCTGCAAGGAGGGAGAATCAACCGAGTTTCCTGTTTACTTGTTCTAGGTAATCACCATCATCAGGCTGGAGGCAGGACGAGGTGAGAGGATAAATGTTCCACAGCCGAGTCGTCAAATTATACTTTTCTATCTTCTTAATGAAAGCAGGATGGTTTCATCTGCCAGTGAACGACATGTGTTGTCAGGAAGGTTTAATTTTTGTTTCTTCCTGGATGATTATTAAGGCAGACATGGATTTTATCCAAGCAGGAATTGGAAGATTCAACAACTCTAAAAATATGCTGAATGCGTTTTAAAAAGGCTTTAAAAAATATTTTCTTCTTATTAATGGTATTTCTACATATTAAGTAAAAAAAATGCAGTTTGAAATGTAATGCTAGCCTGGCAAGCCATCCTATATATGTGGATATATAGTCTGGCCACGAACCATTGAAGGCTCTCAGTCATGAGGCGGGATCTACGTTTGTCTTTCAAAATGTCAGCACGCAACTGGATAGCGCTAGGACCAATCAGAGTAACGAACAACGTGACGTAATCACAGAGATGGAAAAGCATCAAGGGGATGGATTGGGGGGTTAAACCACCAAATAGTTCCCGAGCACGGCCACAGCTGCAGCTCACCGCTCCCCATGATGATGACTTGGGACTTTAACACACAGAACGTTACAGGTCAACTTTTAGATCATAGGATTTGTTTCACTGCATTCTCAGTTGTTGAGTGTGTCATTAACATTGTAATGTCTGTTACATCCTCTCCACCTTCATCATCACACACACCTCCAACTTCATTTCCCATCATCCCCCTCTCACCAGAATCCCTACAGCGGTGAGCTGCAGCTGTGGCTGCGCTCGGGAACTATTTGGTGGTTTAACCCCCCAATCCAACCCCTTAATGCTGAGTGTCAAGCGAGGAGGCATTGGGTCCCATTTTTTCAAAGTCCTTGGTATGACCCGACCGGGATTCGTACCCCGATCTCCCAGTCCCGGGGCGGACACTCTACCACTAGGCCACCGGAGCTGGTAGTACTCACCACAACCTCACTCAGTCATCGATTCAACAATCTATGTCAAAGACTCAAGCTATACCCAGCACTTCCTTCGAGCTTCCCAGCTCTTCAGGCCTTTCTTTGTTTGGCTGTTGAAAGTTTTTGTAAATTATCTTGTTGTGTTTTATTACTATAAACACTGACTTTAATCTCGCTGACTCTCAGAGTCCATATCTGATGCAACATGACCTTTTGGGTCTTTTGTGTGTATTCAAGCTGTTTGGAAACTTTTTAATTCTGTTTTCTTTCCAAAAGGCAATCTAGACAAGGCCCTGTGATTTCTAATATGTGGACAGAATAGCAGAATCAACAAAGAAAATGACTGTGAAATGTGGAAAATGTGATTCTCTTAATCTGTTTGAATTCTGTTAATAAAGAAGGAGAGATTGTATTTTGGCTTCTGCAGTCTCTTCTTTTCTTGAAGTGGACAAGAAGGGGGACAGGGAAATGAAGGGACACGTTACATCGAGCTGAGTGAGGAGAAGAGGTGCGCTGAAGGCAGCCAGCATCCAACGCTAAGCACGTTTACGACAGAACAATATCCAAACAATGCTTTAGATGTAGGAGAAGAACTTAAGTTTTGTCGACACATGATTGGCTGGAACCGTGAAAAATACAACCTGAACATTTATGTCCCATCAGGACATGAGCTAATGCTAGCTTTACTTTCAGTTAACTCTTCCATGAAACAAAAAGCAGAAGACATGAGTTCGTAAGGACTTGTGTGAAATAAAATGTTTTACCATAAAAAATGATAAAGTGACGTACGTTTGCGTAAGGATGCTACAGACCGGGACGAAGAGGTGTTGTCAACAGAACAACAAAGAGAAGAAACGTCAGCATCCTGATCATCATCAGAAACTCAGTTCTACTAAATATTAGCTCTAAATGAAGTGCTTTTATTTTGCAAAACAAAGTACTGTTTCTTTCCTAATTGCACACTCATGTCAGATGTTTCACTGTAAGAAAAAAAACTGGACATTTCTGACCAACTGAAGGCATTTTTAAAACCATCTTAATAAAGGATCGGATGTTCTGTTAAAATGAAACCTTCTCCTGACAGTTCCAGACCCTGGTAACTCTTTTTTTTAATCCTCCCAGACCTGAACTCCTCAGCTCTGTTCTGAAATGACTGCGTTTCCTGACAGAGCGTTTGAATCGTAGCCTGGGAGAGTCGGTTACATGGTCTGCTGCAGAATCAGTCGGCTCTGACGCTTCGTTCCTCTTGATCAAACAAGCAAGTGGAAGCTGAGACGTCACGTCTCCTCAGCTGCTGGCGGCAATGAGGATAATTAGAGTGGTGTTGATCACTGTTCCATCTTTTCCAAGCCGATGATTATCCCCGCACCAACAGCAGCGCCGTGAATGCACAAATACACACAAATCACAGCGTAAAAGCTGAAGAGCTTCTGCGGACTCAGCTAACAATTAGAAGTAACAAAAAGCTGTAGGATGTTAGCTCAACAAAATGACAGCAGTTATTCCTTTTTCCCCCCTACTGATTGCAAAATAAAACACTCGCTGTTCAAGCTCATTTCAAAGCCGTTTCCATGGACACTCGTCGTTTGACAGCGCTGGAATTTTCTCAGCCAAGTTTGAGGCGAGAGCCGAGAGAGAAACTTCTTCGTGCTCATCACATATTCATTCGGCGTGGCTCATTGTTGCGCCCCGAGTTAGGCCTGTGCTACCAATCAGCATTGATTGAAGCGCTGCATCTTACCCAGGAGCATTATGTCCTGTAATGAGATTCCTCTCCCCGAGCATCCCTCCCTAATCCCACACCTCAATCTGCACAGCTGAGCCAAGATGAACATGGATGCTCGACATGGAATTCAGTGTTAACCCCGCCGTCCTGAATAAGAGCCGCACAATGGAGCCGAAATAGAATGGATGCTACGCCTATTACCGGACATGTTAATCCTCTTAAGAAGTTAAGAGAGGTCTTGATGACACGCAGGAGAGGCAGGAGTGCAGAGCTCCGTAGAAACGAGCAGAAATGAGTCAGAGAAATGAGGTTTATCCTAAACAATGGCCAGCCTGCAGCCGCGTTCTCACTCATTAACCTGTAATTCTCTCAGGAAATTACTAGAAAGAGGCAGAATCATGGTGCGTATGCCTTTGAGGCACAGTGTCACCAAAAATGATGATGAATCTCACTGAAACAATGCTCATTGATCTGAGGCTTGTATCATCTCTGCAAAAGCAGAGTGTGCTCATACTCCATCAAGATGTGGAAGCAGCTGCATCATAGAGAAACTGCCAAAATCACATCACCTAATTAACAAGAATTTCCCCAGACCAACATTTGGCTGATCTCTTTCCCTTTGAGGCTCCCCTCAAAAGCTCGTTTCATAAAAGCTGCCTCTTGTGCCGTGTTAAAGCTCTTCAGAGGCAACGTTAAGTTGATAAAAGCTCATAAAATGAAGGATATGAGACAAGAAAAGCAACGAGAAACGAGCAAAACATCTGATCAGCATTCAGTAGAGCGGTCAGAGAGCAAAACCTGAGAGATCTGAGGATCAGAGGCATAAAGCGGGTGTGTTCTACCTGTCTTTTCCAGTCTCCTTCTTGAAGACCATGTCGCAGTAGTTCATCCGATCATCCGTGGTGACGTAGATCCGAGCGTGGGGGTAGTTCTCAGACGCCTGTCGCAGCATGTTGTACACAATGCCCTTCCCGTCCTTCCTCATGTTTCTCAGCGGCCCCCACACGACGTAGACGGTGTCGTTGCTCTGTCCGAAGAAGTACTGGGGCTTCTGCAGCAGCAGGGGGACGCTGGTGTGGGACACCACTCTCAGGGTGGTTCTCCGGCCGACGTCGTTCTCAAAGCCGCGCGTGGGAGCATTGTTCATCCTCCAGATGCAGGGAGAGCGATCAATCTGTGGGCCGGCGCCCTGACCCAACATCTGACCCGAGCTGGACACGATGCTGCACAACTCACAGTTCAACTTCAGGGGCTGGAAAAGGGAAAAGAAAAGAGAGGAAGATGGAGGTCAAAGATCAGGGTCAGATAGAGAAGCATCCTTTCATATTTATCTTAGAAACAAAGTTTGAGCTTTTAGAGTTTCTGCTCCTCTCTGGCTAACATGTCTTTTCTTTAGGTGTGTAGAAATATCAGCACCAGCACAAACATTCCTAAAGGTGTGTGATATCAAATACAGTTTGAACAAAAAGTGATTATGTCCCAGAATTGATGCTGTTGCTTGTGATTTTGTTCTAAGGTCGTGTTTTATAGTTTTATGAAACTGAAATATTCTATTTACCCTTTAGAATCTTAAATAGTTTGTTTACATTGAGTTGTGTTTAAGTCTGTTTTGGTCCAACTTCCAGGTCAGGGTACAGCTGGTCGAATAAAATCTGGATGTAATGCATCAAGTTAAAAACAAACAATAATATTCTCAGTCAAAATGGAGAAAAGTGAAAAAAAGTCCAGTTTTACATCTCAAGTTAATACAATTAAGAGTCAAATCTAAAAATCCAGCCAAGAAAATACATTTTGAGACCAGCTGGTTCCTCATTTAACTGGAACAAGACCCAAGTTTTTACACTTTTAAAACAAGACAGAAAGTTTAAGGTTTACATTTCTAATTAAAGAATAGGAAATCTAACACTTTTATTTCTATTAGAGCGGCTTCAAACGAGGCTGTGCAACAGTTCATAAAATACAGCCGGAGGAAAGACAGTTAATTAGAACAGAGACCCAGGAGAACCTAAATTTATCACATTGTGAAATGCTGCAGTGCCTTATCTTGTACTTTTACGGCTTTAGAACAATGCTTGCACATTTTCCAATCCCTGAAAAGCTGAAAGCGCAAAAAAAGTTAGCAGGGGTATTCATCTTAAACAGAGTCTGACCGACCGTCCCACACCAAAAGGACAGAGCTGGGTAATTGGGGGTAAATGATAAAAAGCTGGTGAATAAATCCAAACTCAGCAACATTCAGTATAAATAGAATGAGCTACGAGAGAGGAAAATGCAACCAATCATGAGTGGTCATGAAGATGTGTTGACCAATGAGGACTCAGGAGGAAGAGTTTTGATCATTTTCTATGATTTTAATGTAACGCACATTACTCCAACACAATATCTGTAGCTTTTCATTCGTCTCATCTTCATGGCCCGTGGTTACCATGGTAATGAGAATATTAAAGGTCCCATCCATCCATTTTTGTTCGCTTATCCGGGGTCGGGTCGCAGGGGCAGCAGCCTAAGCAGAGAGACCCAGACTTCCCTCTTCCCAGTCACTTGGGCCAGTTCCTCCGGGGAAATCCCAAGGTGTTCCCTGCCCAGATGAGAAACATAGTCCCTCCAGCGTGTCCTGGGTCTTCCCTTCGGTCTCCCCCTGGTTGGACGTGTCCAGAAAACCTCCCCAGGGTCCAGGAGGCATCCTAACCTCTCAATGTGGAGGAGCAGCACTCTACTCCAAGCCCCTCCTGGATGACCGATCTTCTTACCCTATCTCTAAGGGAGAGCCCAGACATTCTGTGGAGAAAATTCATTTTAGCCGCTTGTATCCGTGATCTCATTCTTTCTGTCACTACCCAAAGCTCGTGACCATAGATGAGGGTAGGAACGTAAATCAACCGGTAAATTGAGAGCTTCGCCTTCAGGCTCAGCTCTCTCTTCACCACGACAGACCAGTACAACACCCGCATCACTGCAGACGCAGCACTGTCAGATGCGTCTGTCAATATCGTGCTCCATCTTTCCCTCACTCCTAACTCCTCCACTTGAGGCAGGACCTCATCCCTGACCTGGAGAAGGCATTCTACCCTTTTCCGACTCAAGACCATGATGGTCTCGGATATAGAGGAGATGATTCTCATCCCATCTGCTTCACACTCGGCTGCAAATGGCTCCAGCGAAAGCCGGAGCTGCAAAAGCCTAGAAATCCAATTCACGCCTTTTTTTTTTTTTTCATTAAATTTGGAAGTCATTTGGAATGTTGGAATCAAAAGTTCCAGGTAGTTTTATATACTCATCAGGACCATTTTCTGGTGTGAATTTCGCAGTTTTCTGCTTTGACCCTGGTTCCTGTGGTGCAAACACACCTCTAAAGTAGAAGAAAATGGATCCCACTTTGGGACAAAATCTAATCCGACTGGGCTAAAACTGGTAAAACAATCACTGTCAGGGATTACGTCAGTGAAAACTGCTCCTCAGTTCACTAAATCTTCTTAAAAAAATGGTCAAAATAGCCGTTCTGGCTGTATTTATTTTAAAATCCACCCGCAATTTAATCTCACAATGTTTTATAACCGGATTACGGGGAAGGACCTAAAAGAAAGAACTACAGGAGGTGATATTTTTATTTCAAACCATTTGACTTTGCTCAGAGGAAATCGTTAGGCTTGTCTTCATTATGCTGTAAGGCATCGACCTTATTCTGTTAAGAGGCCTGAGATGATGATTTATGTTGTAACTTAGTACGATAGGAATGAAAATGGTCTGAAGTGAGATGAACAATAGAACATAATTTGTCCAAAATGAGCTCTGGCAAAAACAGAAAGGAAAGAAAGAAAGCGATGGGTCTTTTGTAGCGGTTATAAACTAAAATATTTTAAATAAAACTATTCTTTTTCATCCTGCAATGATTAACTATTTAGTTTCAGTCATAATATTAAGATGGTGGATCGATGGGGTTGTTTTAAGGAAAGAATCTTAATTTCATTGTGTTGATCGGGATTTGCAGGGTTATGTCATTTTCTTTTCTTTTATAAGATTAATGTCCTGCTACCCAGAGCTAACGCAGGATAAAATTGTTTTAATACGAGACCTGAATGAGTCTTCACCATAAGAAGCAGTCAATAATCATTGTATTAATAGTCTTATTATTTTTCCTACAAAAGCAAGAGGATTTATAATACATCTTAGGCTCTTAACAACATTCTGTGAAGAAAGGAAAGAAGTCGTCTGTACATCAGAAGTGGGACATTTCCTAAATGAGACTAAAAGGTTTTGTTTTGATGAGATTAAACCTTCTTAAGTAAATGAATTCAACACAAACCTACTAAGCTTTGATTATTATTTGTTTAATGGAAAAACAGATTAACGTCACTGATTTGAAGCCAACGAGAATTCTGTGTAGTTTGTGTTTAATAAGCAAAGTTTCATAATCCCGCAAGATGATCCAACATTTGGTTTTTCTGCACTCGCTGGCTCGCTTCGACAAGATTAACTTCTTAAAACGAAACAAAAAGTAAACAGAAACGGCTGATTTTCCTTCTTGTGAGACATATTTCTTCTGTAAATGACTCCAACAGCGTCTTTTTTTCCTCCTTCCGTGGCCTTTTCCTCTCATATATGGATGCAATCAGGGTGTTATGAAATGATCTCAACACCTGGCCGGCCGTCGAGAGGCTGAGACGCACAACCCGGCCGCCTTGAGCTGTCAGCAGCTCATCCATCATCACACGCCCGCCGCTGCCCAGCTCATAACTCCATCACGCCTTTCAGCACACACAGATTGGCTCAGCTCTGCAGGGAACACTGCCTGGATAACTGCATACGAGATGAATATGACTGAAAGCTGCAGCCGGCGGGCCTCTGAGCAAGGCACTCCTGCAGATTGAGGATAAACTCATAACAGAACAAGACAAAAACAAAAAGCTACCATCATTATTATTAAAATAAGTGTTTAAAACGGCTAACAGCCCTCCTGGAACAAACTTAATTTAGCAAATGCTGGAGTCTAACCACCAAATCTTGGTAACAGCGTCCTCCTCTCCGCCGCTGTGATTCATCAGTTAAAGATGACGCTGCTTCAGAGCGGTGTGCGGTAATCACTGACTGAGTGCACTTTTATAATCCCAATAATTCAAGCACTCTGACGAAAATCTGCTCAGCAAAGCCCCTGATCTGAATGCACAAGCGTTAAAAATAAAGTGGGATATTATGAAAAGCAGGCTTAAAGCCGGCGACACGGTCATCATTTAATTAGAGCACTGGGGTGTGAACTTAACCTTGACGTTCATCAAAATGCTTTAAACACGATTAATTAATAAGTAATAATTGCATTAACGTGCCACGAATCTCTGCGTCTCTCCAGGCCTTAACATCTCTTCTGCTTAAACATCTTTGATTAGCTTCAGCTGCCTGTGATGAAAGAAGAGATGATTCGGGAGGGTCCTCAACGCTCCTGCTGGGGTCTGTGACGCTTACTGCGCAGAAAAACTCACATGAAAAAATGAAATAAATATAATAAAATGCATCAAAATGAAGAACATCAAAACAGCTTTGAATTTGAATAGAATAAAATGTGTTTTACAAAGAAATTGGCCAAATAAAAGAAAAATAATTAAAAGATATTTATAACATCAAAAAGTTGAAATGTGTTAAAAATATAAAATAAAATGGAAAAAAAATAAAAATGCATCAAAATAAAATAACTATATATATATATATATATACATATATATATATATATATACATATATATATATATATATATATATATATATATATATATATATATATNGGGTCTCAAGATGGCGGCGTAGGAGTAGGTCGTGTCCGGGAGAGCTGGTGCAGGAATTCGCTGATAATCTTACTTAACCCCGCTATATATGACAGCTCCATATTTTAAGAGGCGTACTAGCCTAAAATGAGCATTAGTAACTATTTTCTGAGACAGTCCGACGCGATGCCACGTAAAAAGAACCAAATCACCGATGCTCCCGAAGCACGTGCACAACAAGCTAGCACAGCAGCAGTGGAGGCTAGTGCAGAGACAGAGGCTGAGGCTGCTGCCACTCCACAAACACTCCGCGGAGCAGTGGACGAAATAACGGCGAACATTTCCAGGGTCATTGATGAGAAGCTGGGCCCGATATCGGAGTTGCTGGCGAAGCACAGTAACACGCTTGACAACCATGAGGAGAGGCTAACCGAGGCCGAGCAGAGAATTTCAGTGCTAGAGGATACCACTGATCCCGTGAATGCCAAGCTGAGAGCTCTGGAGGAGATGGTGGATAAACTGGCGGAGCGGGCCGACGACCTCGAGAACAGAGGGCGGAGGAAAAACATCCGTATCCTTGGATTACCGGAGGACGTGGAGGGGACCGACCCTACTGGCTTCTTCGAGTCCTGGCTTCCTGAGGTGTTGCACATTGACACGAAGACGGGACGTATAAAGTTGGAAAGAGCGCATCGCACGCTGGCTCCTAAGCCCTCTCCCACGCAGAGACCGAGACCGGTGCTTGTGAGATTTCACAACTACCGGGATAAACAGCGTGTGATGAATGCGTCCTTTGAGCTGGGAAAGAAAAAACAAGCGGTAACACACGGGGAGTCCACGGTGATGTTTTTCCAGGATTTGTCGGCTGCTGTGCTCCGCAAAAGGAAGGCATATGACGCGGTTAAAAAGCAGCTCAAGTCACTCGGCGCAGAATACAGGCAGATTTACCCTGCTTTACTAAAGGTAACCTTTCGCGGATCAACCAAGGTGTTTAACGACCCCCCTGAGGTGGAGCGCTACCTTAGTACCCTCGAGGACACCCCGCTTCTCGAGTGATTTTGGGACTACACTGGATAGCTGCTCGGCCGAGCAGCGAACTGTTAGGACTGTCTCATAATACGTGAGTACGCGGATGGATGTAACCTGTATTTAAACTGGAGTATTGAATTATTATAACTTTGATTGTCTAGTAGGGACATATAAGCTATGCCTCCCTGCATCCTGGACAGACATATCTTTTTGTTCCGTTAGAGATCCTTTTCACTCGAACCTCTCTTAGATTAGGAGTGGGACAGTGTTTACGTTTGTGCCAATGTTTGGCGAAGTGTACTTTAGATACACATTTTTTGTTGTAAGTTGTTCGTATTTTGTTCTATTTGGCCCTATGTTTATTTGTAAATTTGACTTTTCACAAGGGATGTTTGGGTGTCACGGCAATGTTTTGCTTTATAGTTAATTATCTCATCAGGTTTGAAATTATGCACTTGGAATGTGAAGGGGATACATACACCTGTTAAACGAAAAAAGGTTTTAAATTATCTCAAGAGAGAAGGTGTACAGATAGCATTATTGCAGGAGACTCATTTAAGTGACA
>SSNS01000068.1:1595037-1618828 GCA_006937985.1 Aphyosemion australe | reverse complement strand
ATATATATATTAGGGGTGGGATTCAATTAAAAAAATTGATCTAATTAATTAGAGGCTTTGTAACTAATTAATCTCGATTAATCGCATTTTAATCGTTCAAAAAAATAGCCCCCAAAATAATTTTTGTAATTAAAAATAATGAGGCAGACAATCAAACAATAAACATGGATATTATTATTATAAACTCAAGTTCTTAATTTAAAAAAATGTTTTTTAATTAATAAAATTTCACTGTGTTATATGAAACAAAACCCCAATCAACTCAAATTTATAACTGCAAATAGAAAACACCTTTAAATGGTTCCTGCGCCTTTAAATGGTCTCTCTGTCTAGTTTAATTACTGAACTAAATGGACTTTTGCACCATATTCTAATTTTCCAGTTTCCCTTTTTATGTAGTTTTTTATTAGCATTTCTATTAATCTTATCTTTCTTCTATTTTAGTAGCCATTAGCAGAGCAAGGCTGTTTTATTGTGTGTGTCAGTGTAATCGGTGTACCCAGAAATCGTGCAATGACAAAGGTTCCACCTTGCTTGAAATTCAAGTAGTGATTTTTTTTTACGTGTCATTTTTTCTAATTAATTAATCATAATTAAAGCATTAAAGTCCCACCCCTAATAAATATATAAATGTAAAAATAAAATAAAATCACTTCTAAAAATAAAATATATTTTAAATGACATTTATTAAACTTATAAAAGTTAAAATGTGTATTAATAAATAAAAGAAAATAATCAAAACAAAAGTAATTAAAATAAGTCATCTCACTTTGTTTAAAAGTCTAGTTGATAACAAATCCTACAATTTTCAAATATTTGAACCTAATTTAATCCAAATAACTAAAACTTAACTTTTATACAACTTTAGAAACCACATATAAAACTTATGATGTTTAAGTCATTAAATATTAATCACATTTTTAATTGGATAAGTTTTGATCCTCCACCCAGTTGAGTCAGTCTTCTGATAATTAGAGAAGATTTTAAAAAATAAATTTCATAATTCAAATCTAAACCCAGAGGGATTCTTTCCTCCATGTTGTTTGTCCAAATAAAGCAACAGCGTTTCTGCTGGGTGTGTGATGGACCAGAAGTACTGGAAGACAAATGTTTTGTATTTCTTCCCCCAAAGTCAAGAAGGGAACAATACATCAGACCTGGAGACAGACTCAATCAAAGCAGGAAAATAAGGCTGGCTGCTTCCCAAGCTGCCAGTTTATACATAATATATGTCCTGTGGGGAGGGGGGGGTGGAGGGAGGGGGTGATACCTGGAATGACGCCTCGTCTACTTTCCAACAGGAACACACCTGCCTCTTGTGGGTATCATCTTGACCAAATCTGTGGCGATCTGATCAAGGTGATCCAGCGATTGTCTCATGTTCCTCTCAATCCTCAACTTTTCAATAAAAACCTGAGTGGTTGGGCGAATCTGAAACAAAAAAAGAGTGTAATCCTGCACAAGCTTTCCCAATGACTTGCAGAAATCTCCACAGGGAGAGGGCGGTGATTTAAGCCGGCTTGTTTGAAGGCAGGAGGAGGTGCAGATGTGGAGATTGGTGTAATGCATGATTGCCTCTGGGCTCCCTCGTTGTGTGGATGAAAGTCTCCGGAGGCAGAGGACGACACTGTGCATTAATCTGCCAATATAAGACTGAATACAAGGCATCCACTTCTCATGAAGGACAACACATCTACTGCAAGTCACAAAGAAACGAGCCTCCAAAGTCAACTAAAAACACAACGTATGAATATTCCTTCACCCTCTCCTACCTGACACAGGAGAGACACACAGATAGATTTTATATAAGGAGGGGATTAAAAGGCTTTAATATTTCAATTTTCATAGGTTGAGCTGGAGCCATTAAAGGTCTGTTTGAAGGCAGCAGCATCACAGTCAAGGTTTACAAAGAAAATACATCAAACAGGCATTTACAGGTCCTCTACAGAACCTGGTGGAGTGAATTAAAGAAAGAGCTGCGATATGAATCAGGCTATTGTCCAAAGATGGCTGCAGACTATAGGAGATCTATGAAATGATAATTACAAAAGCTATTCTGTTAAGATGGGATTCTCCTTTGATGGAAGTAAAAAGGTGTCCTTTCATGTCAAGACTAAAATAAGATACGAGGAAACAAAATGACGTTAATGTTTGAGACATAAAAGCCAGATTTTGAATAATGACACCGCAGGTCTCTTGTAATTGAAGCACAAACATCATCGAGTCGAGTTTTGTCTTGATCCTTCAAAGGTAGGACATCCTTATATCTTTTTGATGTGTATTTCATTAAACCGTTGGCTAAAATGTTGCAGGAAATTATAGTTCTACAGATGTTTGAGCCAGTCTTCGTGCATTGGCGATAATGTAAATCATGTGTTTTCTTTTTTTATGCTGTTGTCCCTCACCTCCTGTTTGGGGACGCTGACGTAGCCCAGGTGAGGTTTGAAGGCTTTGTACGGCTGCTTGGAGAACATCCAGTGGCTGCTGAACGTCTCACCGAACACGGGCAGTAGGAGGAAGTACGGCTTCTCCGAGTAGTTCACCACGACCACGAAGAGGGAGACGACCACGATCAGGCTGGTGGCGATCAGCGACTTCCTCTGAGGAGAGAAAACATCATTAAACAGAAGTTTTGACTCCTAATCTCAGACAGATTTATTGGTTGTAAAGTCCTCCAGCTGAATCTTGTTTATAATGTTTTTGTCTGTTCACAAAATATCTCATGAAATACTGGATGTTTTTACTGAAACTGTCATGAAACTTTACAACGGTCTAATTTTATGAGTCAACCCAGTTTAAGATGACCACCACAACTGGTCAACATTGGTATACACTAAAATGGCGAGGACTCATTCCATTTTACAGGGGTTGGGCAAACATTTGATTCAGTAGAGGCTCAGAGTCATTCACAACACAGAGTAAGAGTGCAGACTGTGTGAGATCTTTCAACAATGCATAAGTTCCTGCAAAATGTTATTCTCAAGATTTGACTTAAACAGCTACTTAATAATTTTTGCATGAAAAGTGGTGGTTGATATGCATTCCTTCAAGTAAGGAAGGTTTAGAGTCTAGATCATGTATTTCATTTACGAAAAATGATTATTAGCCTAAGTTGTTTTTTATTTCTGTTTGAGAATGACAGAGACATTCTGAATGGCAGTGTCTGATCTACTTTGGTCTGTTTTGTCTGATCCTGGTCGAGGGCCCTCATCCAGCATGTTTTAGAGGTGTATCATCTCCAACACACCTGATTGTAATCAGTAAGTGATTAACAGGCTTCTGTAGAGCTTGATGACCTGTTGAACAGGTGATCCAACCATTGAATCAGGTGTGTTGGAGAAGAAAAAGAAAACATGGTGGATAAGAGCCCTGGAGGACCAGATAGGGTGTTTCTCAATGTCAAGGAACCTTGCCTTTCTTACGAGGACACTGTCCTTCCTTGGTCAAAGAAAACGGTTAAATGGAACAGACTTACCTACGTGGCCACGGCTGCCCACAGCCCACCCCCTGCTTACGCGCTCTGTTTACGTCCCGCCCATCATAGTAGGGTTTAGTTTCAATATAGATGTATATCGAGCCTTTTACTTTTTTAATTGTGTATATATTGGTTCATTTCATTTATTTATTTATAATGTACCATACTACAACCAATCAAGGCTGCCCAAGGTGCAATACATGATAAAGTAATAAAACACATATATTAAAAATGAAAGCAACAATAAAAACCATGAAACTGCCCAAAGCAATCAAATTAGGGCTGCAACAACGAATCAATAAAATCGATAAAAATTGATTAACAAATGCGTTGGCAGCACTTTTCGTCATCGATTTGTTGCAACCTTTATTTAACAGTCAACGCGCGCAGCTCATCTGTAGGCTGCAGCGGCAGCAGAACAGACCGAGGCAAATCAGAACGAGAGAGAAAGCCGGTGTTTTGATGAGGAACGACCGACACACTTAAAACATGAGCATATATGTCGCATGTGCGATGAAAAAATGCTCTGTGCAATAAACTATTTTCAGACGTAGCACTCGTGTGACATATTTTCAAGTTATTTTCCCCAACCCCCCAGAACTTTATTGAACAAATGTAAGTTATTTGTTTTTGTGTAGGAAAGATGCTTTTTGCTGGCGCACAATGTGGTAATCTAGGCACTGTGGAGGAAAATAGAGAAACCAGCAAAGACACAAAGGCAGAAACGGTCCAAAGTTTGGAATCAAACGCGCAGCTATGGGCAGATTGGCTAATGCTAAGCTAGCCGATAGCAGACTCACGCCGTGGGTTCCAAAAGAACACGATGATCATGAAACTAAGAATGACTAAACTCTACAAGCGGAAGAAAAGTCCCACCATCCTGTTTATTCTTAGTTATCTGCAGCACTATTGAGCAGACCCGCAGCAGTGGAGTCAACGTTGTTTGCTACGAGTCTGCACATTGTGCATGCGCAACACCGCTCCAGGCCTATGGCAAGCCGCTGTAGTATGTAATTCACAAACGCTTCTATGTGTGAACATAATTTGAGAAGAAGAAACAATCTTTTTTATAGCGCCTCTCAAGATAAAAATCACGAGGCGCTTCACAAGAACAAAAAGTAAAATAAAAAAATATGATTAAAAATATCAAAAAAGGGAAAAGTAAAAATTGTGATTAAAAAAGGATGTGAAAAAAGGAAAATGAATAAGAAAAGGGTAATCAGTGGATCATGGGAAGGGCAGAAATGGTAGACAGAGCAGAATGAAGAGAAGGTAGCAAAGATCACTCAAAAGCCAGCATGAACAGGTGAGTTTAAACTGGATTATTGCCAGTCCGTACATTATAGACATGCCACCATTACATTGCAATCAGTTGAAGAAAAAACTATGAGTTCTGTCTTTTTCTCATTAAAACACAGAAAAGTAGCAGCCATCCAACAATGTACCTCACTTAGACAGTTAATTAAAAGGTGAACAGAGCCCTTGTTCATTGGCAAGTAAATTTGACAGTCGTCGGCATACAAGTGAAAGTTTATATTGTGTTTTCTAAATAATGTTCCCAGGGGGAGCAAATAGATTCAAAAAAGCAACGGCCCTAAAACAGACCCTTGAGGGACGCCCCATTTCAAAGGAGCATTCTCTGATACATAAGTGCCCATGGAGACACAAAATGACCTGTCTGATAGATAGGATCTAATCCACTGCAGGGCATCTCCAGTGAGCCCCACCCATTGTTCTAGGCGGTCCAACAATATCTGATGATCCACCGTGTCAAAAGCCGCCGTAAGATCCAGGAGCATCAGAACCACAGTGTCCCCTTTGTCAGTAGCTAAGAATACATCATTCAGTACCCTTAACAAAAGTGTTTCAGTATGGTTTGTTCTAAATCCTGACTGCAGAGGCTCCAGGATATCATGATCATACAAGAATGACAGCAGTTGTTTGTACACTACACTTTCAATAATCTTAGCACAAAAGGGAAGATTAGAGATTGGCCTATAATTAGCTAAAATCCCTGATTCTAGCCCCTCCTTCTTCAATAATGGCCTTACAACTGCATGTTTCAACTCTTGAGGAACCATGCAAGTGGAAAAGCTGTTATTCACAAGAGTTAAAATCACTGGGGCTAAAACATTAAAAACATGTTTAAAAAACCAAGCTGGCATGGGATCCCAATGAGAGCCTGATGGTTTAAGCTTAGAAACCAATTCTATCAACTCTGAGATAGACACTAAAGTAAATGAGTCAAACACAGCAGCACGGGAACATGTTGACTGCAATGAAGCTGTTGTAGATCACACCAGTGATGACCTAACGGATGCTGTTTTTTCCAAAAAAAAAAAGGAACAAAACTTCTCACAGTTTTCTACTGAGGGCTCAATTGAATAATTCCCAGTAACGGGCTCTAGCACTGCATTTAAAGTTTTAAAGAGAACCCGTTGATCACCTGATGCTGAGGAGATAATGCCTGTGATATAATTCCTTCTAGCATTCTTAACTGCTTTATTGAATCTTTTTAATTTACTCCTATAGATATTACGCGAAGCTTTCTGCTTGTCTTTCTTCCATTTCCTTTCAGCCCTTCTGCATTCATGCCTAATAAATCTAATTTCATCAGTGTACCACCCCTTTAATACAGACCTAGATTTTCTCACAGAGAATGGAGCAATCTCATTAAGAACTGATGTACACAGCGAGTTGACCTTACCATAAAATGTTTCAGTGGGTTAGGGTTAAGTTGTAGACATAGGGCCTTTTCCCATAAATTTGCGCAATCGGTATACAGGAAAGAGTAGATGGACATACAGGGTGCGCTTCACCAGGGGAATTAATTGTTCCTAGTCATTCTTGTGGAAATGATTGTACAACATGTTGTAGGTTTGCGACTAGCAGTGCAACACCACTTTTGTTCAGGTGAATACCATCTCTCATAAATTAAATCAAATGTGTAAGCGAGTTAGTACCTGCTAGCCACCAAAGCTGCAACTACTAAGCAACTAACCAACCATAGATTACAGCTTTGGATCTAAAAAGCATTTTAGATATAAACCTGATAGCTACAATTAGTTGACTTACATTTAAACTGGAAATTTGCTCCCAAAGTAGCTGCTGCTGGCTCCTGATCACATCTGTTTGAAAATATTGCGCTGTATTCTGGGAAATTTTTGACCAAGAGAAGGCAACAAGGCACCTCACATGTATACTTGGTCAGATGCCTCGGAAGCACATGAACATTGGAACCAATTGGAACATGCCTTGGAGGTTCCTGATGATGCATCTCCTAGGCAACCAGGGCGGGCCCATGGCATCAAGGCAAGGTTCCTTGACATTGGGAAACACCCCAGGACTGAACACCACTGACCTTGGTGGAAAAGCAACAGATTCAGGGCTGAAAAATATGAACAAAATCCTAAAAATGAGATCCGAGAGCCAACAGTTGGTTAAAGATGGAGTTCTCCCAGGTGAATAAAACTTCTGGCCTGTTACATGACCCCCAAAAAGGATTCTAGGTGCTTATATTTTCTTGAATATCTCTTATTGCATTGTTCACTCTACCAACACTCACATTCCCAACCAACCCTTCCTCAATAGAACACCTAGACTGCTTTTAAAGAAATTTAAAAAATCTAAAGATCTATTATTTAAAGTTGTTTTTGTTTGGAATTGCATCAACAAATTGGAAATGCCTTTATTGCAACACTGAAAGTGACCACTGGGACAAACTCACTACATAAAAAGGTGAAAAGATCCCCGGAATAGACTATGGGATGTCTGTCGACGTGTTTTGTTAGAGGATTAAAAAACCCTGTTCACTTTGCATAATCTTCTTCTCCGTTGCAGCATTTCCACAAATAAAGCAACAGCTGGGGCGGCATTGTTTCATCTAATGCAGAATGTGAAGGTAATGGGTATTATGGCCTGGCAGAAGGAGCTCAGAGTGATGAATAATGGATAAGAGATGGAGGAGGAAAGGTCTCACTGTCATGTTCTGGGATAAGTGCCTAACCCACGACATGCAGAATCAACACAGAGACTTAGGTAGTGAGGGAAAAAAAACAAAGGTTTATTATGTTCCAGGGTGAAATAACGAAGGGCGCTGCAGGAGAACCGGCAGGTTGAGACGTCGGACGTAGGTCTAGGGAAACAGGAAAATTAGAGGAGGCAGACTGATGGAATTGTTTTGGTTCGAGGTGAGTAGGTTGGCTTACGGTCTTCTTGTGAAGGTAGGAGTTCTGAGGGGGGGAGGAAAGGATGAGCCAGGGTCTGGTCTGTGTGAGCCGAGGGTAAGGTAGAGGAAATGTGGAGGGAGCTGAGCCTAGAGGAGTTGTTGTGGGTTCCAGGACCAGGCCGATGAGAGGGGAGGCGAGGCTGAGGCAGGCAGGCGGCTGAGAGCTGGAGGCCAGGAGAACAAGCAGCAAGACTTGGAGGCGTGAAGTAGTGACAGTTTGTTGCAGGCTGTGATGATGGAGACGAGAGAACCCGTGTGAGTAATCATCCAGCGTCGAGTGAGTCTCTCACTGCTGTTTAAATCTCCTGGCCAGGTGATGAGATAACCAGCAGCAGCTGGGGAGCTCCCAGACACGCCCACCTGCAATCAGGAGCACAGGAAAACAACCACCCAGGCAGACAGACAAGGAGGCTCACCACAGACCATGACACTCACAGAGGAGAAGCTATTGGCAGAACTAGAGATCAATGCACACGAGAGAATGAAGGAGGATATGATGAGAAAAAAAAACACATCGAAGTGCTACAACATCTCAAAGCCTGAGGGTGATGATGGATTCCTACAGAACCAAAGATGTTTCACTTTCCCTCCCTTTCATTACAGGAAACTTGCTGCTAATCTAACAGCAAACACCAAAGCAAACCTCTGGATTTTTAGCAAGCTGGAGTTTAGCAAACTCTTTGAATTTATTTGATGGTGATAAGATTGGATGTGGCGTGGGGCGATGGTTAAACCCCCCACCGCCAACAAGGCTGCAAGCTCTGAACTCAAACACCAAACATCCCAGTGAAGGCTGTGCGTCATGGAGACGAGATCAAAGAGCCGTACTGCAGCGGGGGTGAAGCTGAAAAGACGGTGACCATTTGGAGCTTTGAAAAGGCTATCACATTTAACCAGCTGTACGTTACATCACCCATCGTTTCACAGCCATCTTTGATCACAAACACATCTGAACTTTAATTTCAAACAGAACATCACAAAGAGAAATGCTCTTTTCTCTATTATTTTATAAAATAACATTTCCAAAGAGTAGAGCCAGTGTGTCCCATTTCATTAAAAGAAATGTAGGTAATTTTCTGAAAATGTCCTGTAATAGCCCATCATCAAACCTCCATTACGAAGTATGAAACCAAATCCTTATAAAGCAGGAAAAGAGGAAAAAACGGAAACAACCCTCAGCTCGGTCTGCAGAGCCGAAACATCCATCCTTCCTTGCAAGGACAGAGAATTTCCTCGTCTCATTCGACCTCAACCTGGCTACAAATCACAGGGGAAATGATGTGTCAAAGTCTGGAGGTGATTGGAGGCCTCGGCGTGGGCGTTACGAGACGCTGAACCTCAGCTGGGTGAGAAACTCCAAACTCCTGTCTCCATCCGTTCATCCATCAGGGTGATTTTAAGTCAGCTTGTTGGACCGTGAGACACGACAGCAGAGCGGCTCGGCACTGAGGAGGAAGTTCAGTAGGGGAGCGAGACCATTTACAACATCAGAGAGGCAGCAGAAGGCCATAAAGCCTGATCATTAAAGCTTTGGGTTAATGTTAGGACATTTCGCTTGAGGAATATGACTCCATATGCGACTGCATTGACCTTGTTTGCTGCCATCATATCTGACTATCATGACCATTAAATGTGAGGCTATTTATGGTTGTAGCCCAGGGACGTTTTATTTAATGCACCTCGACGGAAAGCTTTGAGGAGCCCTTTCTGAAGGAGCTAAAGCCTCCACACTGATGGACTATTGATCTCAGTTCTTAGATTGTGTGGGATCAGGGGGACCTAGAACACAAAAGGGACATAATTTTCCTTCAACCTCTCCTGCAGCAGATCCATCAGACCAGAGGAGGAAGTCAAGGCATAGCTAATGTTCTCATTAAGTGAAAAATTTCTAGAAAAATGCTAAACAATAAAGTGGAACTTCTGTTTGTCTATATGTCACTTTATTGTGTTCAATGCCGTTAGGGTTTTTAGACAAGCACCGATTGTGTTTTGAAGGCCGATCCAGATCTACAGGTCTTCTTGTGCAGCTTTGACTTACCGATACCAATTTATCTCAAAGAAACACAACTGACAAAATAAAAAAATTTCTGATCAACTTGAAAATTATGATTCTAGAAGTAACATCAACACAGGGATGAATGGATGGGGATGGTATCCCACTAGTTGGGGGTATGGTCTGGAGGCCCTGGTCCTTACTGCGATATGGCGGGTTACTGGCTGTGAACTTGGGATCTCGGGTATCTTGGGCTGCCTGCTGCCTTGAGGGCTGTTCCCAGAATGGGGAGGGCTCTACGCTGAGTGGCCCCCTCATATTTTGCAGCCAAGGGTGTCCTCTTCATCCACTATCCTCACCATCTCTATGGGTTGGAGGGCTTGTGCTCGCTCTGCCGTAGGGCAGGGTCGAGTTAGTTTGGTTGCCTTGCACTTGGTGGCTCCTTGCGGGGTGTTGGGGTGGATCCGTGGGTTTGGGGTTGTCTCACTCTTGGCTGGCCTGTATCGGTAGGGGCGACAGTGTGCTGGGCTGGGGGCTCCAGGCTTGGTGGCCCCAAATTGGCTGGGGCCTGGTGCCGTGTTGTCCTCCAGCTGGCTCCCCTTCTTCCCTTAGCTTGGGTCTTTCTCTGGGCTAGAGCCCTGCGCGGGACTGTTTTCTTCATCCCGTTCCCGCCTACATCATGTGTGTTACACTCCTGCCCGCACCCACAATGTGCATTGATTTTGTGTCCTCTCTGGTCCCGCAGGAGAAAACATCATTTTATAGGCTATTAATACAGAAACCCCATGAATCTCTTTGTTTCGTTTCTCAGGCCTGAATGTCTTTTGACACATTGGTCAGGATTAGCGCACTTTGTTTTCATTTAGTTTTTAACCCTTAAACACTGCGGCGTCACCGGGATCACAGGTGCTTGTGATCAGAGTCTCCATGCTCTATGGCGAGTGATTTCTGCCACGACTAAGCCTAACTAGACTCTGGAGAAGGTGCAGCTGAAGGTGATGTCGCCATGTGAACGTCTGCACTGTCAACACGCTACAGAGACAACATGCTTCTCCAAGGGCTTCTTCTCAATCGTTAATGTTAGACGAGGGTCTCCTTCGGCTGGTAATCCAAGGCAGAAATCACTAGCCATACATGCTCATCCCGATCCCGCACTGTTTCTTTTAGCCGCCCGCTCCTGCGAAATTTGTGTTGGGTCCCGCGGGACCCAATCCCAATGCAGCCCTCTATTCTGGGCTTGCCGATTGGTGTCCATCCTTTGGGGACTATCAACTGCTGCGGCATGCATGGGCCCTGAACTCTGGTGCTGGTGGGATGTGGGCTGTCACGAGGCACAAACACACAGGAACATATTCTACAAACATAATAAAGGCTATTGCGCAACAGGATGAACATCCCTCTTGCTGTAGAGTAAAACTGCTCTGGCATATTATGGCACCCAGATCAACCATTCTGTCTGCTTCAACTGCCACAATAGGACAGGTTAAATAAATAAATAAACACAATGGTGAGTTGACTGACCAAATTTAGGAGTTTCAGACCAATCACTCTTAATGTCAGCTTACAAGTTTTTGATGAATCTCTTAGTTTTTTCTCAGAAATTTGGACACATTTTCACTCATTTTCCTAACATATTGCGCACACTAAGAAAATTTAACAAGTAGAGAACCAAAAAGGTGTCCCCTTTAATTAAAAACATAGATGGCAGAGGCATCAGAAACCCTCAAGCTAATAGTTTTCCACAGGATTAACACATTTCAGATTTTGTCTTTAATGCAAAAAGTGTCTCAATTATTTTGAGCGTATTCAAGGATTAGAAGGATAAAATGTTTTTACGGGCAACAGTAATGAATGTGGCCAAAATAGACACCGCTTGGGCTCAAAGAATGGATAAAACAGTTGATTCCCTAAAGATTATGTTATACAGCAGCACACATATTTAAGATGTAATACACAGCATGTCATTTCAGATAAAGCAGCTGGGTGTAATTGGATGTGGACCGATGTCTGAATTCTCAAACACCTTTAATAAACACTTTAAACAATGGCTGCAAAATATAGAACAAATCAGACTGCCTTTGATGTTCACTCCTGGTTTACATTACGGTGTCAAATTTAGGAGAAAATTTAGGAAAAATAAAATTACAAAAATAGACTAAATATGTCCATTTATCACAATATTTACTAATAATATTGCAAATAGCTTTTTTTCTAATAGTGTTCAGTCCTAGTTTGAAGCATACATGTCAATAAAATAATGTGAGAACATGAAAATAGTCTTCAACCCTATTTCCTGCATTGGCCACCAAAACAAAATAGACAGGAAATGCTCAGGCCAGAAAAAGCCACACAGATCTACGTCACACTGTGAATTTCCATTTGTGGACTCATCCATCTTGGCTCATGATGGGGAAGGTTGTGTTGATTTTTGTAGCGAGAGCGCATCTCGGCTAGTAGAAGCAAACCGTTAGCATTAGCAACTCCAAAACATGGAAGTACTCCTTTAGGCTTGTGTTATTTGTGGAGAAAAAACATCAAAGTTGCAGAGCGAACGGAGGCCGTGGAAGAGTCATGCTGCTGTTAGCCAATCAGAAGAGAGATGTGCAAAAATCATGAATAATAATGAGTAAGGCTCCAAATCCTGGCGTTTTGTATTTGCCTTGAAAATGGGCGACGGTGGCAGAGCAGTTAATTCCCCGCTCCGTACCTGAAGGTTAGCAGGTTTGAGCTCCATCTGTTGCAGTCACATATTTAGCATTACTTGCTTTCTACTCATGATTTCACGCTAAAGTGATCAGGCGGAAACATGTTCTTTGCTCTCAATATTACTTTTAGACATAAAGTGGTGATTCTACAATTTCTCTGCTTTAGCAGATCATCAACAAATTCAAATCCTTCACGATTTAATGTTGCCCACTTTCACTTCATTTAACTGATTTCCATAATGATATTTATTTACTTTTTTTAATCAACTTTATTTCATTCAAAATAAAAACAAATAAAACATCTAAACCATAAGATATACATAACAAAAAAATTCAACTTTGAATGAAAAGGAGCAGAATGAAGAAAACATCTTATAACTTCTGCCCCCTTTTCCAGAAAAATTGATCTACACAGTTTCCATTTGTCAGACACATATACAGATTAATTTTTAAGTATTTCCTGTTCTTATTTCCAGAGCGATCATGACCATTGGTTTAATGTAAAATTTTCATAATTACTTAGTACACTCAATTTTGTACATTTTCTGAATATATTAAATGACAGTGATTTTTTAATTTCCCCTTTAAGGTTATTCCATAATTTAACACCATTTACAGACATACTCCATTCCTTAATTTTAGTTCTAAATCTAGGTTTTGTAAACATATCAGTTTCTTTCAGCATATAATCACTAGTTCTCTTTACAAATATCCTCTGAACGTTTGTTGGCAGAGTACTTAAGTTGGCTTTATACATAGTTTGTAAGATTTTCCAGTCTTTTAAATCATGAAATTTCAGTAATTTATATTTGATGAACAACGGGTTTGATGGATCTCTACAGCCACTATAGTTGATGATTCTCAAAGCTCTTTTCTGTAAAATAAATAAGGGTTGTGTATAGCTTTTGTATGTTGCTCCCCAGATTTCTACACAATTTCTACATTGAGTTACTAACACTTTGAATTCAGAGAAAAAGAATCAGAAAGCATTCTCGAAGCATTACTATCTGTATTATTTCCTGCCACTATTTTCCAATAACGTGCACCAAATGGGTAATAAATCTCCAAATTGGAGAGTTATCAACATGCAGTGCTCAGTTCACTTGTGTGATGAATGGAAATTCAGGGCAAATTAGCCGTTTATTTCCTCATACATATTGTGCAATCAAAATTTCACCTCCATTAGGTTTCTATCTGGGCATGAAGAGAATACGATTCACCAAAAAGAATAAATCTCCGTCTGAGTAAACAACAGGACCGTATTGTAGTTCAATCTAAAAAGTTAATAGCAGTGGGTATTGCAATAATGGGAGGATCAGCCTGAAGAAAACAGCTCATGAAAATATATGTCTGCCAGCTATTTTTAGGGTCTCTTGGGCAGCAAAGGAAAGAAAATAAAAACTAACATTACATTTGCAATGCAAACATGCTGCTTCTGGCACCTGCTTGTTGCCGCCACGATTCAGCAAGCAATTTCAATTAATTTAAGAAAATATATTTTGAGTCTCTCACTCTTTCTCCTCCTTTCCTTTTAGGCCTACAGCTTTCTCTCAGAGGAAATAAGATGGTGAGAAATAAAAAGTCTGCCGGTGAGATTGAAAGTGGTTGTAGCTACACGACTTTATTTGTGTCAAATTTCCTGCAAAAGAGTCACTTCAAAAGTCACCAAAGTATGAAAAAATAAACTAATTTTTTACCCAGAGGGGGGAAAGCCAGTGTTTGCTGCCAGTAATGCGGTTATAAACAAGAATCTCTTCAAAACGTCACCCACTGGAGCTTTGACTATCAGAAGGAAAAGATAATAAAACCAGCACGCCCAGTGCACTCAGACTGGAGTACTTGCAATATTTCTAATTCCATTTAGGACATCTGAAACAACCTGTTTGGGTGTAAATGTATGTTTATTTCTTAACATTTAGGTAAAACCAACAAGCCCAGGATATGTTACGGTGAGCTGAGGAGAAGAGGTCTGCTACAGGCATGCAGCAATTACAGAAACAAGGAAGTTGTGAAGCGACCTAGCGGTATCCTCACTTTAGGCTGACAAAATGAAAGCTACTAAAAGACTTTTGTAACTGTATTTGCAGAGCAAGATGTTCTGTTATAAAGAATAATAAAGTTAATGAGTAAATTAAATTAATAAGTAGTTCTTGACTATCTACGTTAAATGAAAAAGAAATAACAGTATTACATAAACTTCGATTTTACAAAAGATGCAGTATATTGTGTTATACACTGCCTGATCAAAAAAAAAACTCTCCACCTGGACTTAACTAAGCAAACAGGTAGGAGCCTCCTATTGGATAATTACTGCATGGGCAATTATCTTTCAGCTGGCAACAAGTTATTTAATCCCAACTGGTGCAATGCGTTGCTTCTCATTTCTTAAACAACCATGTGGAAAGACACATCTGGTGGTCGTGGAAAAGATGCTAGTCTGTTTGAGAAGGGTCACATCATTGGCATGCATCAAGCAGAGAAAACATCTAAGGAGATTGCAGAAACGACTAAAATTGGGTTCAGAACTGTCCAACGCATTATTAAAAACTGGTCTGATGAGTCCAGATGGACCCTGTTCCAGAACGATGGGTGCATCAGGGTAAGAAGAGAGGCAGATGAAGTGATGCACCCATCATGCCTAGTGCCTACTGTACAAGCCTGTGGGGGCAGTGCTATGATCTGGGGTTGCTGCAGTTGGTCAGGTCTAGGTTCAGCAACAGGATGTGCTCCAAAAATGAGGTCAGCTGACTACCTGAATATACTGAATGACCAGGTTATTCCATCAATGGATGTTTCTTCCCTGATGGCACGGCCATATTCCAAGATGACAATGCCAGGATTCATCGGACTCAAATAGTGAAAGAGTGGTTCAGAGAGCATGAGACATCATTTTCACACATGGATTGGCCACCACAGAGTCCAGACCTTAACCACATTGAGAATCTTTGGGATGTGCTGGAGAAGGCTTTGTGCAGCGGTCAGACTCTACCATCATCAATGCAAGATCTTGGTGAGAAATGAATGCAACACTGGATGGAAATAAATCTGGTGACGTTGCAGAAGCTGATCAAAAAAAAGAAATATTAGAGAGTTTGACCTTTTCTTTGGCTCGGCTGTGTGTGTTGTCATCAGGACAGAACTGATGTGTATCTGGGTATTAGGATTTTGTTCATGTCACACAGTCCAAGTTCTACATAAAACGTCCCCAATACAGTTCTGGGAAAAGCTCGGGTGGCAGCTGATTAGGGCAAATAATGCAAACTTAATTTATTAGATATAGATTAAAAACATTTTAAAAAAACTTGCAACTGTACCGTAAATAGCTGCCCAATACTATTACATACCTTAATTTGCATAAAAATGCCAGAATGTTTTCTAATTGCTGTGAAAAAACTCAAAATCCCAACAGAACTGAACATTAAGCATTTAAATAAACACATTTCATATTGTTTAATCAGCTCTGTTCTGTTATTTCTTTTGTTTTTTATAACTGAATCAAATTAAAAACTGACGACCACATCTAAGCATCAGTTTCAGTGAGTTTTAAAGTCTGCTGATCCCAGTCCAGCCCAGCAGAGGGGGCAGTCACCTCACACACACCTCATGACAACTTTAGTTAGAGCAGATTAATGTTAAAGTGCTTCATCACATTAAAACTCACATTAAAGCTCAGATCAGATGCACTTTCAAGCTGAGAGAAATGTGGGGTTTGCTTCAAAAGCATTTTTTCTCCGTGTGTGCACCAGTGTAATTTTGTATTTTGAAACATGTTCACCTTCGTATAAAACCACTGAACAACATTACAGATCATTTCCTGGCCCCAGCTTTCATTTTGAGGGATGTTTATTCCTGTTCATGCTTCATTTCTAGTATTGAGAGCAAAAATAATCATTTAAAAACCTCTACGGCAGCTCTTCCTGTGTGTTTTATAACTGATGTCCAGATGTTCATATGAGCAGAGACCCTTCCAGCTCTCCCGATGCTTTACCCCACCGCTTCTGCGCTATCACACTTATCAGTCATGACATATGAAAAACAAATCCTTCAATCCAGGTCAGACGAACACTAATCTGTTCTGCTGGCATGAAACTGGATCATTATAGTACGCAGCAGAACTGAGAATCTTAATCTGGGTCCAAAAACAAAGTTGTTTGGTTGACCCTCCTCACCGACTCTCAGCTAAACACGAGTTTTATTAAAAAAAGAAAAGAAGAAGCATTATAAGTATTAAAATGAACAGATTGCTGTCAACCCAACTGGACTGATGCATATCGGATATCAAATGGAAATTAATCCCCACAAGTAGTGAGGATTAACCTCACATATTCACTTCCCTTCTGGAGCCAGGAAACTTTAGAGAAAAAATAAAAACCAGCACTGTGTGTTGATGGAGACTGTTAGGTGATGCGCTGCTGATGCTCGCTCTCAGAAGAAATTAGTCAGAGTGAAAAAAGGAGGAAGCTGCTTTCCGTAGAAGTGGGATGATTTTGACTCACAGCAAGATTTTATCTAAAGACTTTAGTCTGAATGAAATCTATAAAACTAAGCACTTAGAACAGTTTCTCCTTGAATAAAAACTGTTCAATGGAACTGATCCTACTGAGATTTCAAACTATAACTTTATTTTTACATAATGATTCATGAGTTTGAAACAGTTCTATCATCTAGAGACAAATCAACCTGTGTAAGTTAGATTTTAAGGCAGAAAACGGTGAGTTAACCTCAGTACGTGATACCTTAAGAGATTTTCAGATACAGCTTCTGTGTAAAAGTTAAAAGGAATTACCATCTTACCCGTTACAAACTGCTTCCTGAATGGCCTCTTATCTAAAACAAATAAATAATCAGGTTATATGCTGGTGAAGGTTCTCAGTCATCCAGGTTATTGTAATTCAAAGGGGTTCAAATAAAGGCAACTGGACTTCTTTGGTTTCTTGAAGACGTTTTGCTTCTCATCTAGGGAGCTTTGTCAATTTGCCTTCATGTGAACCCTTTTGGATAATGCAATTATAATGACCAACTGAAAAAACAACTGACCCAACTGCTGTCATACAAAAAGAGCTCCAATCTCCAAAATTTCACTGTACAGTACCTTACATTTCTATTATGGCAGGGCTGCAAGGTAGCACTGATGCCTTGCAGCGAGAAAGTTCCATCCATCCATCCATCCATCCATCCATTTCCTTCCGCTTATCCGGAGTCAGGTCACGGGGGCAGCAGCCTAAGCAGAGAGGTCCAGACCTCCCTCTCCCCAGCCACTTGGGCCAGCGCCTCCGGGGGAATCCCAAGGTGTTCCCTGGCCAGCCGAGAGACATAATCCCTCCAGCGTGTCCTGGATCTTCCTTTGGGTCTCCTCCAGGTTGGACGTGCCCGGATAACCTCACCAGGGAGGAGTCCAGGAGGCATCCTAACCAGATGCCCGAGCCACCTCAACTGGCTCCTCTCGATGTGGAGGAGCAGCGGGTCTACTCCGAGCCCCTTCCGGATGACCGAGCTTCTCACCCTATCTCTAAGGGAGAGCCCAGACACCCTGCGAAGAAAACTTAATTTGGCCGCTTGTATCCGCGATCTCGTTCTTTCGGTCACTACCCAAAGCTCGTGACCATAGGTGAGGGTAGGAACATAGATCAACCAGTAAATCAAGAGTTTTGCCTTTCGGCTCAGCTCTCTCTTCACCACGACAGACCGGTACAACGCCCACATCACTGCAGACGCAGCACCAATCTACCTATTGATCTCACGCTCCACCCTTCCCTCACTCGTGAACAAGACCCCGAGATACTTGAACTCCTCCACTTGGGGCAGGACCTCGTCCCTGACCTGGAGAAGGCATTCTACCCTTTTCTGACTCAAGACCATGGTCTCGGATTTAGAGGAGCTGATTCTCATCCCAGCTGCTTCACACTCGGCTGCGAACTGCTCCAGCGAAAGCTGGAGATCACGTTCTGATGAAGCCAACAGGACCACATCATCTGCAAAAAGCAGAGACCTGATCCTCACCAGCTTAACTGCACCTAGAAATTCTGTCCATAAAAGTTATGAACAGAATCGGTGACAAAGGGCAGCCTTGGCGGAGTCCAACTCTCGCCGGAAACGAGCCCGACTTACTGCCGGCAATGTGGACCAAGCTCTGACACGAGAGCGAGAAAGTTGCAGGTTTAAATCCCGACTGCGGCAGTACATAATTTCCTATGAAACCCCCATAGCCGATGTAAACAGAACAGAACCCCTGACCTTTTTGGATACATGCTTGTTAGATCACATCTGGATATTGACATATTCCACAACTTTTTGTGTTTATTTCAGGACTCCGTTCAGGTTTTCCATGTTGCAAAAACCAGAAGTCAAAAAGAAAATAAGAGCATGTTTGAAAAGCAAAAAGTCAGGTCAAGCTGACTTTTCTTATAAAACAAATTTCATACGTAGAAACAACTGAACGTGCAAAAGTTGATACCAAAAATATCCACCAGGTGAGCTTTTCAGGAAATAAACAATTGTAAATTTAATTCCTCTTAATAATCTGAATCTTCTCAGTATTTATTTTAGTTTGACATGTTTCTGCTCTGAGGTATTTGTTTGTTCCTAAAAGCCAGTAAATGTTTCCCACCAGCTCTTTTAGCATTCATTGGTCTTTGTCCAAAATCAGTTTTCACTCAGCAAAAACACCAGTTGGGCCAGAAATCCAAACTGGATCTTAACCTCATGATGTTCCTGTAACAGCTGAGACCACAAACCAGAGTTAAACGTTGCCCTTACTTATTCCAAGATAAAAAAAATAATTCTACTTTTGAATTTGAGTAAAATTTAAGTTGTTTTTGTCTGTATTTATGTCATTTACAGACAATAAAGTTTTAGACTTACAAATTCAGTCTCAAAGAATGTGACCCTGTAAATAAATAGTTAGACAAAACAAATGTGGCTAACAGTTTACTGACAACTTCCAGAATCAATGCTCTAAGTATTCAGTATAAAAAAAACCACTGCTTTTCAAACCCAAACCGTTTGATTCGATGTGCTTTTATTTGTAATTGACCCATTTTTCTTTATTGTTCCTTTGTATTTTGCTCTAGCTGCTGCTCAGTAAAGCACCTCTTGGTTACATTTCTGCTGTATAAATACATTTGAAAGAGAAATGACCTGAAGACAGAGTGAGCTTCAACGATTAAACAGCCCTTTGAGTTTCATGTCGACTAAAAATGTCTCGAGGCGTTCAGCCAATAACAGAAATGACCTCAGCTGTTCAGTCATAATAAAAGCCCTTTCAGCTTCTTCCTTGTGTGGTATCTTTGGTTCGGAGGCCTGATTCTTACGGCTGCAGATGGCCAGCGGGCAGCGGACATGGCCCTGCTGGCTAAGGACAAAGCTAGCGTACTGTAAAGCATCAGCTGCTCTCCATCCACCACAGATGTCCTGACTTTAGGCCACAACTTAGAACTGTGTGCAGGAAAAACCTCAGGGCAAAAACATGAGAAAGCAGGTGTGCACATCTACATTCCTGTGGACAACAGCAAAATTGTAACTACTGTCAGTCAAGCGGCAAATAAAAATATAAAAACAGCATCGACCAGAGAAAATCCATTTTAATTTGCCAAATGTCAGACCTGCATTACTGACATTTAGCAACTGATATTTTCTGTGGAACTCAATAAAATCCCTCCGTTAAGTCCATAATAGAGGCTCATCTCACCGCTGGTGATTACATACAGCAGAGAAATCTGTGGAGATCCATCAGAAGCTAAAAGTACACAGAAATCTGAGGATGTGGAAGGATCGGACAGAAAGACGAGGTGTATTATTCACCAGGCGGAGAAACAACGACTTTGCGTCTTCACTCGAGTAAAACAGAGATGACTTCAAAGGGTGTTATTTGTTAAAGAAATGCATCTGACAAGAAAACCTCTCCTCAAGGCTGCAGAAGAAAGAAGGCAGGAAAGAACATTGAATTTTAAAGGGACTTGGTAATAAAGTGAATTATTTCTGTTTATGGTTCAGCCCTCAGAGGAGCTCAGAAACCTTGGGAAAGTTTTTTGGTTTTGACTTCATCTGCTCAGCAGATGCTTTTCTTTTATAGTCCTGCTGTCTAACATTCTGGGCCTTTATTTCCAGTGTGTTAAAAAACTCACATTAACTAAACATGATAGATTCAGAGAAATATTTCTCTATAAGATATTTTCCTACTTCAGCCATGACTTTAAGGGCATTTGAGGAGAATTTTACCTGCTACAAATGTTTTTTTGTTTTGTTCTTGAGTTCTGGTTCCAGTTGGATGACTGGAGGGTGATCTAGGAAGATAGAAGATCGTGACGAGGAATTAATGATCTGACATCTGAGCGGTAAACAGGTGAGTGGATCTTCCTTAAATGGAAGTCCCGCTGTCACGTCAAGAAGGGTACGACTGCCGACCTGGAGATTCACGCCTGCAGCGGCGAATCTGAGGGTCTCCAGGTCTGCAGCTGTAACTATTGATCACGTCTTCCTCATTCCTCACTGGCTGTGATGCACTTGGATGTAAACATCTGCCTCTTTAGCTCCTGATCAGATGATGATAGCTTCAACACACCTTGCTGCTGACTTATAGTAATGCACGCATTTTCTTATCAGAAACAGCGTTATGATGAACAAAGAAAGTAATTAATTAGATTAGACGTTACTGAAAAAATAACTTCCTTTAGTAACGCCATTGTTTTAAACGCCACTATTCTCATTACTGCTGACTGGTCCAGCACAGAGCAACACTTAAAGTCCCACTTTGATCATCTTTGTAGTTGTTTAAAATAGTTCTCAGTGGTCGTTAAACTATGATTATGCCGTTTTTAGCCAAAATCACAAAACCTGTGCCGTTTTCTAGTACTTAGTTTCTACATAGTGGCAGTGGCTCATTAAAAATTCACCTCTGGGTTGTGGGCGGAGCCATTGGCGCGGAGTCCCCCCCGCCCCTCTTTTCCTGGCTGTTGAGAGCGTTCTGTTTATGCTAGCTCTCTGTGCTAGCAGGCAGCACTTGCTAACATTACATCAGCTCCATAAATACAGGCCAATGGTTGAATTAGGAGTTTGTGCTCCGCCCAGTGGGTTTGTGACATCACAAACCCAGTCAGTTTTAGGGTGCATTTTTTCGTCTGCTACTGATGCACAGCGATTTGAATGCAGAGATACTCAGAAATGCAATTTTGAGCTTAAATTTCTTTAGATATATCCTGTAGCACAAGACAAATGCCTCAAGAACATGTTAAAAACAGAAAAAGCACAATTTTCATTGGAGTGGGTCTTTAATATGGTTGTTCTTTATATGAAAGTTTCCATCGAGTCATTCTCATGTCTATTGAGGAAAGGTTATTTCGAAATAAATATTGCTATCGTTCTATCAGACCCAACAATGCAGATGACCTCCAATCACAGCCATCTGACCCTCCATTAAACTTCAGCAGCGCCACGCTGCATCACTGCAGTCATTCATGCAAAAAAAGTGAACAGGTCTGAAGGTTAAAGGTCACATCTTGGATAACAAGTCCAACTGATGACATTCAAGCTTGAGCAGAAACAATGTAATAAGTAAAAAGGGAAAGAAAAAACATTTTTCTACATTTGAGAACTTCACATCAACATAAAACGTATACTTCTATACGTTTCAGTGAATGAATGAAAAGAATCTATTTTAACAACCTTCTCTGCATTTCTTACCTGCATCTCAGCAGGTTTTGCTTCTAAGCAGCGAGCTCCCTCTAGAGTGAGCTCTGAAAAACAAAACCTGTCAGTTTCATCAGAATCACGTCATCAATAAGAGGTGTGATGCTGATAAAACAAATAATTCATGAAAAACTCTCAACTGTGTACTAAAAGTGTATTATTTCCTACAGCAAATAGTAAATAAAACATAAATGCTTCTTGATACCTACGTTTTGAATAATAAACACTGTTTTACAGCACATTCTTTTGCAGCATGCTTTATGACATTTTCTAGTATTTTAAACTTGCATCTTTTCTTGTATTTTGATCCCAGGCAGCTTCTTTTTTCACTACATGTATGTTTGTATCACTCGTTTTAAAATAAAATCAGAGAGCTTGCAGTATACAGCTTTGAAAGTACACTTTGACTCACATCACAAGTGTAATTTCACTATGATCTGCTGGTAAAAATGGCCTTTCATAACTTCAAATACGTAGACTGCAGCTGCAGCTAAAGGAGGTATGTACTTTTTGAATATTTTTCTGCTTTTGACATGTTTTATGTAAAAAGTGCAGCAGCTGTAAACCGTTGCATCATTTGTGTCATTAGTGAAACAACTTTTAAATCATGACAGACCATTTTAAAGAAGAATTAAGGTTTTCCTCCATATTTCATACAGAGCTCAAACACAGATGATTTCAAAACTAAATGAGTTTGACGTTATCAGAACCAACAGAATATGGTAGATAGATGCGTCTTCTATTTAGGTCATGTTTTCATGCCACGTCTTACTCAGAATTAACAAGCTAAGCTTTGAAAAGCCTGAGTCACTCGGTTTATTTAGAGCAGCAAACCTTTTCCCAGAGATTTCTAACAATAGAGGCATTCAGATGATTTGTCAGCCCGCCTCTTTGTTTATTATTCCTCGGATTGGGAAGTTTCTCCTGCACATTTATGAAGCTAAGGTGGAGCTGCTGTTGCAAACAGAATTAAATACAAAAAGGAAAGAAAATCACAGATCTGTGCAAAACAAGATGAATACTCAAGAGTGCACAGCAGCATTTTCAACCACCTCCTGCTTTTTAAATGACCACAGCAGCTGAAGGTTCCAGGCGACGAGTAAGCAACGCAGTAGATTATATTTCACTCAAAATATTGGTCCAGTCTTTATTTAATTCTCTCGTTTAACCGCCAGGCCTTCTTTATACCTGTCGACCTCTTCGTAACGCGAAGGCAATCAGCCTCCCAGTGCTGCTGCCCAGAACACTGCCAGCTTCCACCAGGGGATAATAACAGAGGCACAGCAACCTTTTATTAGCCTGACTGGGTCAAGAGCCCTCTGAAATAAAAAATGAGCCAATAGCATCGGCAGACCAACTCCCAGAGAGCAGAGGAGGATCACAGAGACACATTCAGGTGGGATATCCAAACCTGGACGTGTTACCAGGTTCTCCAGAGGCTTCAAAATAAATCCCAACATGTCAGAATAACAAATTTAGCTAAAAGGCCGGTCGGGGGGGCTCTCGGCTGGACAGCACTAATGCAATTAGAAGGATTTTCTGCTTACTCAGAGGCTCGATTCAAGGGTGACCTGCAAGCCGGAGCCAAGCTGCATAAAATCAGGCGTTACTCAGAGAAACAGCCGAGGCTGATCTTCCCACCTCGCTATCTGGGAAAGCTGATGAAGGAATGCATACAGGATTACCGCCGTAGCGCTGAGATTAGG
>SSNS01000068.1:1582667-1593321 GCA_006937985.1 Aphyosemion australe | reverse complement strand
GTGTATAAGAGACAGTTAGGGTTTTTGCTCCTCTGATGGGTCCAATCTGCATCAAACACCGCTTTAATGTACTTATTCAAGTCTGGATTCTGTCCACAAGTTGTTAAACAGTCAGGGTCAAATAGAGACCAGCACCTCTGGAGCTGAAAGGTGTTTTGCTTAAGGGGACTCCGGCAAAGCAGCTCATCATGTATCTCCAATGTCACACCTAAAACAGCCTCTTAAGTTGTTTCCATCCCATCTGCGAATGTGGCACTGGTTTAGTTTTATTTTAACAAGTTCCACTTCGTCAATGTTTATTGTGGCTTGAACAAGAACAACAGCGTAACGTCACCATTTTACAGCAGGTCGGAATTCAAACACAATGACATTGAGCTGTTAGCTAGAAGGCTAATACAAACCTAAAGTGTTGCCTCCTAAATTAGAAACTGACTAAATCTGTATCAGGTCAAGGTCTGAGCAGAACTCAGACCAATTAAACCAGAATCAAGAATCTCTTAAAGCAGCATTCCGCAACATTGCAGTTATATGGTCTCTGTCGCCCTCTAGAGGCTTGCTGCGTAACGTCACTGTCGTAACATTAAATCTCTCGGGCAAAAGTGGCATGTTTACGTTCCTAATATCAGGCAAAACAACGAAAACAAACTTTTCCACCTCCACACATTGAATAAATAGTTTTATCAGGACTGTATAACAACTTTATGCTGTATGACAAACACAATAACCCTGATGAAATAATTTATTTCTTACCTAGCCATTAGCAGCAAGACTAGGTTAGAGTCCGTAGTTCATGCCTTTCTTTCTAAAAGAGCTCTCCAGCGAGGAAAAGACGGCCCAATATCAACTCTGGTCTTTGCTCTTGCTCTATCACGTTCTTCTTTTCTTTTCCTATATTCCTCTGATAAGGGATTTCTAGCTTTCTTTGGTGAATC
Organism: Aphyosemion australe; assembly: GCA_006937985.1. NCBI lineage: Eukaryota > Metazoa > Chordata > Actinopteri > Cyprinodontiformes > Nothobranchiidae > Aphyosemion > Aphyosemion australe. The sequence goes on along the minus strand of SSNS01000068.1, from coordinate 1,592,389 downwards.
TGCCGCTGCTACAGCGAGTCTACGTCATACAATTATGGCAAGCCAAAAGGATAAAAAAATGCGCGTTCTAAACTCGCATTATGTCTGCCAAAACGCTCGTTCAAGACGCGCGTTTTGGCAGACATAATGCTCGATTTTAGAACACGCGGGTTTTTGCCCCCTTTGGCGTCAAAACGCGCATTCAAGATGTGCATTTTGGCGGACATAACGCGCGTTTAGAATCCGCGCTTCTTTATCCCTTTGGCGTGCCATATTCTGCCGTAAAACGACACCCAGTCAGTACTTCCGTCGCTACCCGATGCACAAAAACTGTATAGCGCAGTAAACAGACGTGGGACCCCCCAACACTATCACAGGTATGAAAATGAACATAATAGATAATACTATGATGCAAAATCTTTACAAAAAAGCATAATTTTAAGGTGTAAAGGTTGTGAAATGTTGCTTTAATTTTTCTGTCTTGACTAGAGCTGGGTATTGATTCACATTTCAAGAATCGATTTGATTCCGATTCTCAAGGGTTAGAATCGATTATCACAATCCGATCCAATTCAATCTGTTCCAATTCGATATTTATATGGGTCAGTGCTATTAAAACATTTTTTTTAGCTATTACCTTAACTATATGCCCGTAATTCAATGATGCAGCACTGGGTGAGTTACAGTTCACCGGGGGAAACTGTATTAACCCTTTCAGACCTAAACCTTAAAACGGCCATCTGGACTTTTCCTTCCTTTTTAGCTGTAAAAAGGGCAAACTATGTTAAATAATTCAATCAATTTTGAGACTTATCAATCGATTGAATTTGATTCTTGAAATTTTTATAAGAATCGATTCAGAATCGATTTTATCAACACAGCACTAGTCTTGACTGTGAAAATGGTGAAAAAGCTGGTTAATACAAAGAGACATTTATAAAGCAAAAAAGAAACTCCTTTTTGTTACAGACTCCTGGATTTTTACCATTTTCTTCCTGTTCAAACATGCTAAACTTTGCCCATTTTTGAACTAATGCTTGTATATATAATATAAACACCTGACTTACACCTCCAGAAACAAGTTTTTCTGATTAAAAAAATTCCAAAAATATTTAGGCTTCACCTTTATTATAGGCATTAATTAAAAAGGAAGGATTTTAATAAATGAATCTATATAGTTATTTTGTTATTTTACATCCTCAGATACAAACATGTTTTCATTTCCACACAGCTGTTAGTTTATCAAACAGCTGATTCATGGAGCCACGAGGTCAGCTGATGCCACCAGCGCTTTGCAGCCATGGCTCTTTTGTTTATCTGCTCTAAGGTGCTGACTTACTGCTGATCCATTAGTCAAAGCTCAAACCCAACTGTCTGGATCGGCCTTGATCCTACAACAGTGTGAGTGACCCTTTAAGTCCTAAAGAGCAGAAGCAGCTCGGTGTGTTTGCGCTGCCGACGGATCAGACGGGTGGACTCAAAATCAGGCTGGCTGGTGATCCGACAGGTATCTCACAGCCAAAACACAAAGGTAAACGCAGGTAATAAGGCAGAACTTTAACCCAAATCAAATCTTAAGCTGAAGGATTCAGGCATCATATTGATATCATACAAAGAAAGACCACTTACATTTTGTAAATGTGGCTTTCATTTCCAATTTCTGCCTTATCTAATCAATAAATTCCTCTGAGTGTAGTTTGTCTGTTAGGATTTCTTTGTGCATTAATGACATCTGAACTAGAAGTTCTGCTGTAGGATCCTCCAAAGTTGTTGTCTATTTTTAGAAGCTTCGCTGCGTGGTGCAGAACTTCAGTTTGTTTTATCCTGAAAACAAAGCAGCATATGGAGGTTTAGTTCTAGGAGTTAAGAGCTAAAACTAAGTATAACTTTCCCTTTGAGTTTTCTGAAAGCTAACATTTTAGTTCCGTCATTACAGGCTGCAACATTCTTCAGATCCAGAAGAAAACAATCGTCTCCCGGCATTGATTACAGTGTTTTTCTCTGACGTCAAGAGTAATAATGTTAGATTAATGACTCTTTTCTGACTGATTTCCTCTCTGCGCTGCTGTTTCGGGGTAATTAAAGTGTAAAACTTCAGCCTCGACGCAACAGCTCCTCTGTGAGAACATGTACAGTAATAATGGGGGTTATGGCCCAGAGGTTTGTAGTGAGTGGCGTGTAATTTTAGGCTGCTGGCCGTGGCTACAAGTAAAGAGTGGAACTTAATTTATAGGCAGCCATGTCAGCTCGTTCACTAAACTCTGGATGCCTTTAGTTTTTTATTCCTAAAAGAGAACTGGAGAGGACCAACACTGGCAGCTGTCAGCGAAGTTCAAGGCACCTGAACTCTCAGAGCGGTGCGATAAAAGGCTGCAGGCTTAGCGTTTACCTGAACAACTAGAATAAAGGCACAAAGTAAGATCAGGCAAAACCTTCCTGAGTTCTGATAAGATCCGTGAGTGAGTGCAGCAGTGGCATCTGCAGCAGTGTGGATTAGTCTGCCGGGAGGTTATCAACCCTGGTTAACACAGCTAACCTTGCTGCAGCTTAAACAGCAGCATGTGTGAGTGTGCTATTCCATAATAAAGCAGCCATGTGCTTAAGGGATACTCTGAGCATTCAAAGCAACTAAGAATGGACATTGTGGACAGGACAAAGTCTGCTTTTGTCAGGACACTCGGGACCAGAGGATTTGGTTAAAGCTGATTTCTTCTCACCATTTATCTTGGAGCAATTATCTAATTCAATTCATACTCCTAGACAATAACAGTTCTACATCAGCAAAACAACATAAAAACAGTTTTGTTTACTAAATCTGTACATGAAAGCATTATTTTGTATTGATAATCTTCCAATTGCTGACTCTCATTGTGACAGATGTTTAACCATCCAGCTGGAACTTCGTAGTTGTGATTTATTGGTATAATTGTGTTGTTTTTATTCTTTTTTTTTTTTTTTAGAAACAATCCATTAAAGACTTGCACCAAACAGCATGGAGAAACAGATGGACAACTGGAGCAAAGATTGGATTCTCATTAGTGTCTTATCCAAACGCTGGAAGAGGTGCACATTGTTTGTTAAATGGTAAATGGCCTGTATTTAATATAGTGCCTTCTAGAGTTCTAGAATCCCCCAAAGCGCTTTACAACACAATCAGTCACTCACCCATTCTCGCACACATTCACACCCTGGTGATGATGAGCTACGTCGAAGCTACAGCTGCCCTGGGGCGCACCTGACGGAGGCGAGGCTGCCGTATATGTTTTTATTAGTTTATTTGAAGTATTTTTAGCTGAGCGAGAGGCGGCCCACTCAAATACTTTAAGATGAATATAAATAATGTAAATTTGGTTTATTGTAGTCACCTATCTATTTTAATATAGGATTAAAATGTGAAACAACCGCTTAAACAAGAGACTCAAATCTTTGATGTGAACTTCACAGAAAGAAGTGAAAGAGATAAAAGGAGAAGACACTAGGGAACTGTAAGCATGGATTTGATGAAAGCTCCATTATAAATCAGAGTAGAAGCCTCATCATCGTCGTCTCGCTGTTGTCTCGGTTTACGTTTAATCAGCCTTCCTTTAACACAATCACCCAGGACTCACAGAAAACCCATTCATCCCAGAAACTGGCTCACTCACTGCATTCAAACGGAAGTACAATACCTCTCAACAAATAAGTGTGTGTGTTTGAGTGTGCATGCATTATTTAATGAGAAATCTTTAAATCAGCGTGAGTTATTTCTGCTGGTGCGCTCCAAACGGAACCCTCCTCCTTCCAGTTCAGGAAAAACCCACTCTTCTGGCCTTGTTCTGCCATTTGTGTTCAGGAGAAAGCAAGATCATGGAGCGCTGAACACAGCTGATAGAGAGCTCATCCTGAACTGTTAGGACAGAACTGCCACAGCCTTTTTCCTGCTTCTTCATGGATGAGATCACAGCAATTAAAACACAAGCTAACAACGAGGAAACGCTGTGTGCAGGAGCGCTCTCAGCAGGACTGCTGCAACTGAAACGGCTCTCAGTAACCAGAGACAGGAAATCTTAGATCATTGTGCATGAATATTCACACAAAGACGCCACTATAAACTTGGTGAAATATTTATTACATCATTTTGTGTCTGAGTAGAAGAGATCTGCTGCAGACATAAGCGATACAACACTAAGCTAAAGTTTGTGTTTTAGTGAAAAAAAATATCTATAATAATGAGAATTTTTCTGTTGAATTGTTGTATTAGGCAATTATTTAAGTAACAACTGATAGCTTTTTAAACTTTAAGCTAGAACTTTAACATTTATTCTCAGTGATTGTTGAGTTAGAAACTTGACCAGTTTCATATTTGGCACCACCCTGCCACCCTCTGCTGACCAAAAACCACATTAGATAGTTTTGTGGAGCAGGTAGATGTTCTAGGGGGTGCTCTTATACCTGCTTCATGGCCGTTAGTTGTAATGCTAGCGGTTAGCATTTCCAGTTTGCCGATTGTCAATTAAAAGCACAAGAAGAAGATAAAGAAGTTTGATTTTTCTGTTGGCATCATGGCGGAGCCTGGAAGTAAAAGTAACAAATGTCTTTGGAGGTGAAGCAAAGAGCTAAAACCAGACATCAGCGCGGTCTACGCTAGTTTGAGGGAGCAAAAGGAGGCTACAAAATCACAGACTGATGGTGACCTGGCTTGTTGCTACTGGACTTGTAAGTAATAATATTGTTTGTCCAACAGTGTGGATCTTTTTACTTCGTGGTTTATTTTAGTAATGGTTGGCTCATGTTAGTGTTAGCTCGTTGTTAGCGCTAGCTACAGCAGGGTTGTTTACAACCGTTGTAATTCCACATTCAACCAGCAGGGCGGAGAAGCAGGAAACTCCTTGTTGTTATTTTAAATGTGGATAAAGTATAAAACAACTTAGAAACACCAAAAGAAATCTGTTTTAAAGACTTCAGACTGACAACTTGATATTCCAATCATTTAATAGATCCCTTATGAATAACTACAGACCAATCTCTAATCTCCCTTTTATTGGGAAAATTATCGAGAAAGCAGTTATGTTGTTTCTATTGGTGATCATAAATCAAAGCAGATCACCATGACGTGGGGTCAATTCTTCAAGGTTCAATTCTTGGACCACTGCTCTTCAATCTCTACATGCTCCCCCTGGGTCAGGTCATATACAATAACAACCTTGCCTATCATAGTTATGCAGGTGACACCCAGATCTACCTAGCTCTATCACCCAGTGACTGTGGTCCCCTAGAATCATTTTGTCAGTATTTGGAGCAAGTTAATGACTGGATGCAATCAAACATCCTCCAGTTAAACAAAGACAAGACTGATAGGATGGAGGTTATTGCTAAACTTGGCTCCAGAGGAATAAAAACAAAGACACAGGTTAGAAATCTTGGTGTCATAACTGATTCAGACCTGAGCTTCACTTGTCACATTAAGGCTATAACTAGATCAGCGTTTTATCATCTTCATCAACTAGCAAGACTCAGAGGTCTCATGTCCAGACAGGACCTAGAGAAACTTATTCATGCATTCATCTCCAGCAGGCTGGACTACTGCAATGGTCTTCTGTCTGGTCTTCCCAAAAAAGCTGTGAGCTTATTCAGAATGCTGCTGCTGGAGTCTTAAAGCAGCATTCCGCAAGATTGCAGTTATATGGTCTCTGTCGCCCTCTAGAGGCTTGCTGCACAACGTCACTGTCGTAACATTAAATCTCTCACTCGGGCATAAGAGGCATGTTTACATTCCTAATATCAGGCAAAACAACGAAAACAAACTTTTCCACCTCCACACATTGAATAAATAGTTTTATCAGAACTATATAACAACTTTATGCCCGACCAAACACAATAACCCTGGTGAGAGTCCGTAGTTCATGTCTTTCTTTCTAAAAGAGCTCTCCAGCGAGGAAAAGACGGCCCAATAATAACTCTGGTCTTTGCTCTTGCTCTATGACGTTCTTCTTTTCTTTTCCTATATTCCTCTGATATGGAATTTCTAGCTTTCTTTGGTGAATCTGCCGCTGCTACAGCGAATCTGCGTTATACAATTATGGCAAGTCAAAGGGATAAAAAAAATGCGCGTTCTAAACTCGCATTATGTCCGCCAAAACGCTTGTTCAAGATGCGCATTTTGGCGGACATAATGCTCGCTTTTAGAACATGTGGGTTTTTGCCCCCTTTGGCGTCAAAACGCGCGTTCAAGACGTGCATTTTGGCGGACATAGCGTGCGCTTTTTTATCCCTTTGGCTTGCCATATTCTGCCGTAAAACAACACCCAGTCAGTTCTTCCGTCGCTACCCGATGCACAAAAACTGTATAGCGCAGTAAACAGACGTGGGACCCCCCAACACTATCACAGGTATGAAAATGAACATAATAGATAATACTATGACGCAAACACTTTACAAAAAAGCATAATTTTAAGGTGTAAAAGTTGCGGAATGTTGCTTTAACAAGAACCAAGAGAACTGAGCACATCACTCCTGTTCTTAAATCTCTACAATGGTTACCAGTAAACTACAGAATCCATTTCAAAGTTTTTCTACTAGTTTATAAATCACTTAATGGCATGGGGCCAAAATACATGTCAGATCTCCTTACAGTATATACACCCAGCAGGGCTCTGAGATCCTTAGGAAGCAGTCAGCTGGTAGAACCCCAGGTCAGAACCAAAAAGGGTGAAGCTGCTTTTAGCTACTATGCTGCACACAGATGGAATCAGCTTCCTCATGACCTCAAATGTGCCCCAACTCTAGTAACTTTTAAATCAAAATTGAAAACTTTCATGTACGTATTCATCAGCCTATGAATTAATGTTTCTTATGCTGCACCTTCTGCACTGTATCTGCTCACCCTTTAACGTTGTCCTTTTCTTTTTAATTTATAAATCTAAATTGAATTTGTGTGTATTTTAATTATGCTGTCGTGTTGATTTTATTGTTCTTGCCACTCTTGCTAAATGGAAAGCACATTGAATTGCCTCTGTGTATATGCTATAAAAATAAATCTGCCTTGCCTTGCCTTAATACTTTGTCCACTTTTTTTAAAATTAGCTCAAACTTTTCATATATGGTAGAAAATCTTTTTTGATTAAAATAAAAATATTTTTGATCCAAATTAAGGCAATAAGAAAAACAAGTTTAAAAGAAAAATAGAATGAAAGTTATTCCTCCACTTGTCCTCTAAACCCACAGCAAAACTGAGAAAATCAACAAGCGAGACATTATAAACAAAACCATATGGATGCAAACTGTCTGCTGCATAATTTATACAAATGTTTACCATCATGTTCAAAGTTCAATCCATAAATCATAAAGCTGATGTGCAACTTTTCTGCAGCACATTCAGACAGTTAATACATTTCAATACATCTTCTTATGAAATATCATTAAATTAATCCAATAAATTGTTTTAAAAAACAACTGTGTCCAAAAAATACATTAAATGTCTTTATGTTAGATTTTTGTTTGTCTACCACATTTAATGGCTCATTAATGCAGGTTTTCCCAAAAGTTTTCATCTTGCAATAATTTTAACTGTGAAATGAATCCAAACCATCGGTACCCTTTCATTTAAAGCTACAGCTCATTTACCCCCGTCCTCATTTCATTCAGTCACTCAGCAGCTTGTAATGTGTAATTATGTTTTCTTTGTTCCCTGTTTTTGAAATCTATTAACATCTTATGGTGTCAAATCTAGTGTGAAATTAACTGCTGCCTCAGATAGCGAGAAAAGCCTGATATGATTTTTTTAAGTGAAATGTTGCTGAAGGATTACTTCCTGAATAAAACAACGAGGGAATCGGATGACTGATTGGACAGAAAGTAAATAAAAAGACTCAGTAATAAAGTTAGGAGTCAGGAAAAGATAATAAATCAGCTCAACACAGACAGAACACACGGAGATCAAACACATCGAGCAGCTGGACTATCGATTAGAGAAGCGACAATTCAATATTACCGTTTAACGAGATTCAGCTAAACTCAGCTACGAAAACTCATCGGTTTAGACTCCTGCAGTTTGTTTCTGATTCTAAACAAAATGAAAAAATGCACTTGTAGAACATTTCAAAAGTCAGCTTAAGTTTGGCATGTTTTTGTCCATTTTAGGGTTTTTATTCATTTGTTTACATGTCAGAATTATTTAGTTCAGTCATCTAGAATGAAACATGACATCACGCATGTTACTGCATGGCAGTATTTTCTACATTTGCAAGATATAAGGTGTACATTGTGTACACCTGTTAAATTGCTATGTAACACAAATATCTGAAATTGGCCAATCACACGGCAGCAACTCAATGCATTGAGGTGTCTAGATGTGAAGATGACTTGCTGAAGTTCAACCAAGAGGATTTAAAGAACCGCATTTACCTTGCTGTTGTTGCTGTTGAATAAGGCAGCTTGGGGTGTCAAATGTACCAAAAAGTCATCTCTGACCTGCTTTAAAATGCAAATTATTCATGTTGTAATGGCTACTGAGAAACGGTTCAGTCTAAAAAAAGCTGATATAACTCATCATAAGACACACATCCTTATTTTTTCATGTCCCAATCCACTTCAATATTGGCAACATAGAAATGTTGGTGGCCGACTGGCTGTAATGCTAACCGCAGAATAACACTAGCCCAAGCCACTGCTAACGCTAGCCCGAGCTCCTGCTAACGCCTTTCCTGGACAAAAGGAAAACAACAAAAAAGAATGTCAGAGCAAACAAGTACCGTTCCAGGATGTTCTGGGAATATCCCAGTGTTTCCCTTCTATAGGCTTTACCATGGCGCTGCGCCACGTCTGAAATTCCAGCAACACACCTACAAAATACTGACCACCTGTACGGACAGTATGGAGGCGACACGATCCCCCCGGCAACAAGCACCACGGCTGAAAACATTTCTAGGGGAAACACTGTATCCAGACCTTGAATGAATGCCAGACAGATCCATAGCTTGCCTATTGAGTTATCTGGATTCTGTACATGGCTGAAAACAGAGATTCAAGCTTCAGGCAGCATCATAGAGCCACCGGGGTAAATCAGCCAATCAGCTAATCAGTTCATTTAAAAATAAATTTCCTGGTCAAGTAGGCAGGGTAAACCAGTCTTTCCATTGTAGGGCTTTATTATATCATTTAGCAGGGCTCCTGGGTCATTGTGAGCCCCAACAATGTTTCATATGCTATCCACCTTATTCCTAGCCCCCATGAGCCCTAGAATAAAATATGTGATTGACTTCCAGTCCGGCATTTGTTTACATGGAGACCATAGATGGATGACGTGATCCGTTCACGCTAATCCAATTTTTATTGGGCTTTTTAGAGACATAAACTACACTGCTCACAAAAATTAAAGGAACACTTTTTTTATTGGGCCTGGCATGAAATCAATTAAACCTGTCTGATAATTTTCTGGTTGATTAAGCAGCTGAGGGCATTGTTAATCACTTTCAGCTGTACTGGTGTTCATGGACTTAACGACAGGTGCACTAAAGTGGCAACAATTACAAAACCCTCAAAACAGGACTAGTTTAACATGTGGAGGTCATTTCAAGTTTCTCCCTCTTGATCTTTTTTGGCTGGTTTTCCACTCGTGCTAGTTTTGGCTTGAGTAATTATCTCTACTGGCAGCATGAGGCGATTCCTTAACCCTACAGACGTTGCACAGGTTGTCCAACTTCTCCAGGATGGCACATCCACACGTGCTGCAGCAAGAAGGTTTAATGTGTCTCCCAGCACAATCT
>SSNS01000068.1:1555164-1569334 GCA_006937985.1 Aphyosemion australe | reverse complement strand
GGTCAGTCGGAGGACAAGTCCCGCCCCTCAGCGGCGTCACGTGACTCTCAATTATTCCAATATCAACATGAGGAGAGAAGACCTGACAAAACAAGAGTCTTGTCAATGATGTGCCTATTAAAAATATTTTTAAAAAATGTATTGATGTGTGGACATCTCATGTTAAAAACTAATATTTTCAATATGCAGTTTTCATTGTAAACTAAGTTTAATGATCAGTGAAATAATGTTTTGTATTCATAGTTTTATTCATTTAAATGATATATTCATCATCATCATCATCAACTTTATTATCAGACTCAAGGTCCACATTAAAAACAAGCAAACAACATAAAACTCATAAAAACGATACAAAAAAGTTATAAAAGACATGCATACCAGTGTCTCCACATGGATGACTGGTAATGCACTGCACTAAAACTGGGATCCACCATATTGAATGCAAATTCTCTATTTTTTGTTGTTGCTGTGTATGTTTTAATCATAATTTTGTCTCTCTGGGACAGGCGTGTCCAAAGCGCAGCCCAATTTTGGGCGTCCCTCAACCGTATTTCAAGAAAAGTAGAATTTTGTCTCTCCAGCAGGCTGATTCAGATAAAAACATTTTTACGTTTCAGTAAATTAAAATTAATTCAAGGTTAAGTCTCATATAAATGTTCATTCATTAACTAGCTTTTTATTCTTTTGATTTAATTTAATCTGAAATCAGACCAGAAACCCTCACTGAATTGAAATTTGACTGAGTTACCCAGGTCCTTTTTCTTGTAGCTGATAAAAGTGTAAATTGTATTTTTATTATCAAAAATACTAGAAAATAGCCAACCAATTTTAAAACCTCATTAAGGCAAATGTACAAATGTCAAAAAAACAAACAAAACAAAACCCTTATATGCCTCCAATCTATACAATCTTACTGTTATTTTCTACAAATACAACTTAAATTTAAATGCTCAAATAAAAATAAAAAATTAAAATAATAAAATAAAAATGAATGAAATACTAATTTGAAAAAAATAAACTTTATACTAAATGAAACAAGCTGAACTGCCAATTGTAAACCATTCTGTTGTTTTCTTTAAATAGTTGCATGTTTAATATATTATTGTACAGACACAGAATGTCATGAAGTGGAGATGAAAATGGACCCAAACACAGGAGAGCAGGCACAGGAAGCAGGTTGGCAGGTTTAAAATGGACTGTTTAATTGAATAATGGCAGGAAAGATGACATGACGGGACGACAAGACAAGTATCTGACAAAGACAAGCACAACCATAGGGTGTAAATACACGAGGGTAATCAGGGAAACAGGTTGGCAGGTAACGAGGGGCAGGTGAGTCAAATCAACACTTAACGAGGGGAGATATTTAAATTAAATATTCAAAGACTTGGGTACCAACACTATGCAGCATACTGTAAGAGACACAGACAAACAATGTGAATCCAGTTTTGCACAAGTATAGAACACATGAATATTGCATTGGTGTTATTGTGTACCAGGATGATACCAGTACAGCTTAAACTGAGGAGTTATACACTCTTACAGCAGAGGGGATGAAAGATCTACGATAGCGCTCAGTTTTACATCTGGGATGTCTGAGTCTACCTCTGGAGGAGCTGTCCATGATGGGGTTTCTTAAGATAGAGGTCATCTTCCCCAGCATCCTCCTTTCACACGTTTCCTCAACAGAATCCAGTGGGCAGCCCAGAACCGAGCTAGCTTTGGTAGCTAGCTTGTTCAGTCTCTTCCTGTCTCGGTCAGAGCTGCCTACACCCCAACAGACCACAGCAGAATGAATAACAGAGCCAACAACAGAGTGATAAAAGGATTTTAGCAGCTGGGAGTTAACTCCGAAGGACCTCAGCCTCTTCATGAGATGGAGGCGGCTTTGGCCCTTCTTATACAGGTCCTTCTCAAAAAATTTGCATATTGTGATAAAGTTCATTATTTTCTGTAATGTACTGATAAACATTAGACTTTCACATATGTTAGATTCATTACACACAACTGAAGTAGTTCAAGCCGTTTATTGGTTTAATATTGATGGTTGTGGCATACAGCTCATGAAAACCCAAAATTCCTATCTCAAAAAATTAGCATATTCCAACCGACCAATAAAAGAAAAGTGTTTTTAATACAAAAAAGGTCAACCTTCAAATAATTATGTTCAGTTATGCACTCAATACTTGGTCGGGAATCCTTTTGCAGAAATGACTGCTTCAATGTGGCGTGGCATGGAGGCAATCAGCCTGTGGCACTGCTGATGTGTTATGGAGGCCCAGGATGCTTCGATAGCGGCCTTAAGCTCATCCAGAGTGTTGGGTCTTGCGTCTCTCAACTTTCTCTTCACGATATCCCACAGATTCTCTATAGGGGTTCAGGTCAGGAGAGTTGGCAGGCCAATTGAGCACAGTAATACCATGGTCAGTAAACCATTTACCAGTGGTTTTGGCACTGTGAGCAGGTGCCAGGTCGTGCTGAAAAATGAAATCTTCATCTCCATAAAGCTTTTCAGCAGATGGAAGCATGAAGTGCTCCAAGATCTCCTGATAGCTAGCTGCATTGACCCTGCCCTTGATAAAACACAGTGGACCAACACCAGCAGCTGACATGGCACCCCATGGGTTCTTGACACTGGACTTCAGGCATTTTGGCATTTCCCTCTGCCCAGTCTTCCCCCAGACTCTGGCACCTTGATTTCTGAATGACATGCAAAATTTGCTTTCATCCGAAAAAAGTACTTTGGACCACTGAGCAACAGGCCAGTGCTGCTTCACTGTAGCCGAGGTCAGGCGCTTCTGCCGCTGTTTCTGGTTCAAAAGTGGCTTGACCTGGGGAATGCGGCACCTGCAGCCCATTTCCTGCACACGCCTGTACACGGTGGCTCTGGATGTTTTCACTCCAGACTCAGTCCACTGCTTCCGCAGGTCCCCCAAGGTCTGGAATCGGTCCTTCTCCACAATCTTCCTCAGGGTCCGGTCACCTCTTCTCGTTGTGCAGCGTTTTCTGCCACACTTTTTCCTTCCCACAGACTTCCCACCAAGGTGCCTTGATACAGCACTCTGGGAACAGCCTATTCGTTCAGAAGTTTCTTTCTGTGTCTGACCCTCTTGCTTGAGGGTGTCAATGATGGCCTTTTTTTAAAAGCCTCAGGAATCGTTTGCAGGTGTTTAGAGTTAATTAGTTGATTCAGATGATTAGGTTAATAGCTCGTTTAGAGAACCTTTTCATGATATGCTAATTTTTTGAGATAGGAATTTTGGGTTTTCATGAACTGTATGCCACAATCATCAATATTAAACCAATAAACGGCTTGAACTACTTCAGTTGTATGTAATGAATCTAAAAAAGTCTAATGTTTATCAGTACATTACAGAAAATAATGAACTTTATCACAATATGCTAATTTTTTGAGAAGGACCTGTACAGAGCATCTGTGTTGTGGGACCAGTTCAATTTACTGTTGAGGTGAACACCCAGATACCTCAATGTCTGCACCCTGGATGTTTACAGGTGAGTGAGGAGGAGTGTTTCTCAGGAAGTCAATCACCATTTCCTTTGTTTTACTGGTGTTCAAGCGAAGGTGGTTACGCTCATGTCACACAGTGGAAATTTGTGTTTCTGTTTTAGGTTTTTTTTTATTGGCATGTTGTGATTTTTATTTGCATGGATTGTATGCGGTGTTTTTGTTATGATTGCATGTTTTTAACAAGTGTTTTGGGTTGGAGTTAACTGTGGACTGAAAGGACAGCTCATTGAATACACCTGCAGTGCGGGGCGTGGCTGGAGGAAACTCCCAATTGGGGATGCAGCTGTGGCAGGAGCAGGTGGCATAAAAAGGCACAGGCTGCAGAGCTGGAGGCAAAGAATCAGGCAACGGCTTTGCTGACACACGGTGGGCATACCAGCAGAAAACAAGGAATATCTGCAACCGCACTAAGCAGTGGTCCAGCAACACCGACCGAGAGGCCGCAGATCGGCGACTCCAGGACGAGAAGGGAGCCGTGATCGGGGGGACAACAGCGTGTGCGTGTGTGGACGGAAACTGGGCAGAGGTGGAACTCTGCCCTTACCTGTGAGTACCGCTGCACTCAGCCGTCAGCCGAGCCTTGTACCTGATGCTCCAGGGTTTACCAGGGTCTACTCTGGGTGGTTCGAACGCCGTAGGGAAACGGCGCTAACGGGACTGGACCTGCTCCTGGTGCTCTGAGTCTGGAACATTAAGTTCCCTTTTTAAAGAGGATGTCTAACGTTTTTTAGCGAAGTCTTTTTAAAGGGAACTCTTAGTTTTGTTTCATACGGACAATAGACTTTTTTTCCCCTCTGTGTCCTTTTGTATTGTTCTCACCATTAAGAAATAAAGGTGGGAATCATCTCGCTGTTATATTCTGGGCCCTAGGGTCTGATTTCACTGCTCTCCCTTGGTCAAAGGTGACCTTAAGTTGGCTGTGACCGATTTACAGCCCGACACTCACACCAGTCCACAAAGTCCATGATGACTGACCTGTACTCCTGGTCATTCCCCTCGGACACACAGCCAACGATGGCCGAGTCATCAGAGAACTTCTGGAGGTGACAGCTGCTGGTGTTGTAGGTGAAGTCCGAGGTGTAGAAGGTGAAGAGAAAGAGTGAGAGCACAGTACCCTGTGGAGCTCCGGTGCTGCATACAACCACCTCAGATGTATAGTTGTGCAGCCTCACGTACTGTGGTCTGTTGGTGAGGTAGTTGATGATCCATGCGGTCCGATCTTCGTCCACTCCTGCACCCCTCATCTTGTGCTGCAGTAGACACTGCTGGATGGTGTTGAAGGCGCTTGAGAATTTGAAGAACATGATTCTCACAGTGCTTTTTTGCACCTCGAGGTGATTCAGAGCCCAATGCTGCAGGTAGATGAGGGCGTCCTCCATCCCCATGTTTGGTTTCTATGCAAATTGAAGTGGGTCTATTTCCGGGTCACCACTGAACGTAGATGGGTGAGAAAAAGACATTGGCTGGTTTATTTCTTATTGCTGCTCAAAGAATAATCCTGTTAAACTGATGCAAAACTAAACTGTTTAAGTGAAAAATGGTTATGTGTATCTGTATTGATTTGAGCACTCACTCATTCTCTATTCACATTCACATAAGCCACACATTCACACCTAGACACAATTTAAGGTTGGACATTAATCTAGCATACCAGAGAAAACCCACACACCCAAATCATCAGCCTTCTGCCGCTGTGCTTCAGAAGTTTGTTTTTGAAGATCATAGAGAACAAACACCATCCATGCAACAAAGGTCTATAACTTTCTTTGATAAGCACCGATTTTGGTATAAATTTTGTTTTCGCAGAGTGGATTTGATGTAAAAAAAAAAAGATGTCAGAAACCAGATCAACATCCTGTCAGCTGCTCATTATTAAAAATCCTCTCTTTGCGGGTTTCCTACCTTCATGTGGAGCCTGTAATCGAGTTCAGCTGCTGCCACTTTGAATAAATAAAAAAATTGCCTGAACATCAGTTTTGTTTGCAAATGAAACAAATCCTTTCTCTTTTCTTTTTGAAAACAAATTGTTGACATGTGCTAGCTGTAATTATTCTGGTTGATTTTCTTTTTCGTCTTTTGATTAATTATTGCTGCACTAATTCAAGCACTTTTTTTTTTGCTCCAAATCAAAGCTCCGTCAGGACTGCTGCCAAATTTCCCTCCCTCTTTTCATGTTTTTCACCGTGAGCATGAAAAACCTAATCCTCAAACTCAGAGTCACATCGAGGGATTTAATTCTCAGAGTGGCATTTGCTCATAAAAGAGAAAATCAAGGTCATGTTCATCTGAAACTTACACCTGTACGGTGCTGATGATGCACCTTGGTGGATGAAAAACTCAGGAAATGAAGGTAAAACAACCCAGAACTCATTTTAAAGCACCAGAAATGGCTGACTGAGTTTCATCTAAGTGTGATAAGTAACTAAGTCACACATGAACATTGGACCGTTTGCATCCAAATATATAGAAACAACGTTTCCTCAGCTCCAAAGGCTGTGGGAGGTATTTTATGTTTAGGGATGCTGATGGATGCATATAAATAACTCATCTTCTATTTTTTTGGATACTAATGTGAAAAGTTGCAGGTGAAACAATAAAGACAAAAGCAATTTGATTTTTTCCCCTGAATTCATCAGTTCATTTTACCCAGAATGCATCAGTGGTGACTGGTGTAGACAACCAAACATCCCAGCATGTCTGTTACAGACATCAAACAGTCCAAAAGTAAGATTAATATGTAATTAAAATTGTAATTTCAAGACTTTTTGAGGAAAACATGTAGATCCTAAAACTTCATATTTATGTTGACATCATTAACCCGGATCATCTGTAGAGAGATGAAGCTGAGCTTCATTATTATTTAGAGGTCATCATATAAAATTATACAGATATGTCAACATCTTGCCAGAGGCAGGATCAGCTTGTGACATGAAGACCGACCAAACAGCTCATGAATCAAAATTAAAGAAAAACTGAAATCTTTCATCAAATTACATCATCCCGAAACTGAATATAAATCATTTGTAAGCAGATCCTTATCTGAAAGCTTCAAAACAGAAAATATTTTAGTAAATCCAAAGTCTTTAGCTACTTTTTATTTGCTGTGGAAATTTGATCAAAATGTTCATGACAATTAATTGTTTACCATAAAAAATGATTGTAACTAACCTTAAAAAGGCTTCTTCATTTGCTTGTATTTTATTTTGGCACAATTTGCCTTTATTTATAATCCATTTCAATCGACTTCCTGTTTGAATTAAAGATTTATTTCCTGTTCTGTCGGGTAGTACAAGATAGCTTAACAGCAATAAAAACGGCTTTGACGGAGATTTAATATGGATTTTGTTATTAGCAGCCCCCTTGATAGAGGCACAAGGTAAATTTATGATCTTAATATATTTATGTTTTAAATATATTTTATGAGTCAGAAAAGGGTAGAATGCCTTCTCCAGGTCAGGGACGAGGTCCTGCCCCAAGTGGAGGAGTTAGTATCTCGGGGTCTTGTTCACGAGTGAGGCAAGGGTGGAGCGTGAGATTGATAGGCGGATTGGTGCTGCGTCTGCAGTGATGGGGGCGTTGTAGCGGTCTGTCGTGGTGAAGAGAGAGCTGAGCCGAAAGGCGAAGCTCTCAATTTACCGGTCGATCTACGTTCCTACCCTCACCTATGGTCACGAGCTTTGGGTAGTGACCGAAAGAACGAGATCGCGGATACAAGCGCCCGAAATGAGCTTTCTTCGCAGGGTGTCTGGACTCTCCCTTAGAGATAGGGTGAGAAGCTCGGTCATCCGGGAGGGGCTTGGAGTAGATCTGCTGCTCCTCCACATCGAGAGGAGCCAGTTGAGGTGGCTCGGGCATCTGGTTAGGATGTCTCCTGGACGCCTCCCTGGTGAGGTTTTCCGGGCACGTCCAACTGGGAGGAGACCCAAAGGAAGACCCAGGACATGCTGGAGAGACTATGTCTCTCGGCTGGCCAGGGAACGCCTTGGGATTCCCCGGAGGAGCTGGCCCAAGTGGCTGAGGATAGGGAAGTCTGGGCTTCCCTCCTTAAGCTGCTGCCCCCGCGACCCGACTCCGGATAAGCGGAAGAAAATAGATGGATGGAAATATTTTATGATCAAATGTGTAGGTGGTTCATATGTATTGATTTCTCTTCTAAAGCTAAATAAATTGTAACTTATGGTGTATGTTGTATACTGTTAGTTGTATTAATTGTAAGAGTTTGGATTTTATTTACATGCTTTGTACACATCTCCAGCTCTTCGGTGAAATTGAGGGTCATCATCAATAAACCCAACACTTCATCAGTAAAGTGTCATCCTTCATTGGGGGGGGGGCTGCTATAATGATTATACCAGCTGAGCTTTCACACAAACATATTTATTTGTAAGATTTTTTAATGGATTGTGGCGTAATTATTTTCGTTAAGTCAAATGCAATAAATACTAAACACAGTAGAAATGTGGCAAACTGAAAGAAAGATTGGGGAAAAGTCTTCCAACCACTAAGATGTTAAATTTTGCTCCAAGTGTTTAAGGATTCTGGTGTCATTTAAGCCAAATGCTATTACATCACTAACAGGTGAACACATTTCTGGTTTATTTTGACAAAATTTACAAGAATTTGTTTGAAACGTGCTGATTATTTAACTAAAATTTATTAACAAGAGAAAGAAGATGGAAAAGTAAGACAAATGTCTTGAAAATTTAGTTTTTCATTTGGGATCTGTTTTCTACGGTGGCCCAGAAGGCCCAGAAGGAAAATAAAAAGCTGCAAAACAACAAAACCTACAGAGCAAGCAATAGTAAAATTAATGTTAAAAAATACCTGAGAACATTGTATAAAAACAGAAAATCAGCTGAAACAGAAGTTATGCTAATGCTTTAATTATATCAAAAACTAAAGTAAATGTGAGACAGCATCGTTCAGGACTTTTAATTGGACTTTAATTGGACCACAGTAAAGTTATGAAAACTGGTGTCTGTCATTTTCTAAAGTTATAGCATGGCAGCTAACCAAAGCGCTGTACATAAAAGAGCCAAATGCTCAAACATATCAACAAAACACAGTGAAAGCATGGAAATCAGGTAAAAAAACAAAAACAGCACAAAATCACGGATAAAAATGGTAGAAAAGCAATGTCTGACTGTCATTTGTTAAATTTCATAGAATTTTTATTTATTATTATTTTTGTCAGATTCAAGTTATTTTTGTGACCATAGTGGGGTTTTCTTTCATTGACCAAAGGGTACCAACAATTTTAGTCTTCAATCTTTGAAAAATTAAATTAAATTAGAAACTAAAGAATGCAACACAGGCTTTGCTCAGCCTGAGCTCTTTTTTAATAAAAATTGCTCCTTGCTGTGAAGCAGGTCTCTGATTTCAAATCCAGAAGACCTGCTGCCAGACTTCGGCCCAGATGACGTCATTTTAGTAAAGTTACAGTCAAGTCAGTTTCTGATCACTTTTTAATAGATGAAATACACGAAAAGGTGCTGCAGGTTTTGGAAATGGGTTTCTAACATCACTGGAATGAAATCCACCTTTAAAGACAGAGCTGAAATGTTTAATGATGCAGCCGACAGTGATGGAGGAGTCCAGATCAGTGGTGCTGATTGTCAGATGGAAGCTTTGAAATGCATCCTAATGAGGTGTATTATGAAGACTGGTTCAGTTAAGGGACATAATCCTAAACGAGTTGATAAAGGCAGCATTTAGATAACCTTTAGCTAGTCTAACAAGACTCTAAATCCCACAGATGCTGATGGAGAACTTTCCGTTGCATCTCCATTCATGTAAAAAAAATATTAAATTATCCGTTTTTCTTAAAGAATAATACTGATGCCAAGAAAATGTTTTAAATTCTAGTAGCTGGAATGAAGTTAAGCAGCTTAATGTTAATTTTAATACATTTGCAGTGTATCTAAGTAGGAATGAATGCCTTGTAAGTTGTTCTCTGAGGGAGATGCACCTGTTTCAGGAAGTACAAGTCAGCTGGAGGAGGAAGTCACAGATAGCTCATATATAGACGCGACGTGGATTGGCGCTGCCTATTGGAGCTGGCGTAGCAGCGGGCCGCCATCTTGGATGGGGCTCCATTTGCCTCAGTGCATTTATTTCTACTGAGGAAGGTTCTTACCCAACTAAAAAACACATTTTATTTTGCTTTTTCACAAAATCAAACGTGTAGTATGGCATGATAATTAAAATATAAATAAATTATCAATAAATTAAAATATAAAATCCCAACAGGTAGGCTAGAAAAGTCAATAGTAATCCCACGTGATCAGTTTTCAATAATACGCCGGTTGTTGCAACCGTACGCTGTACAAAAAATGGGCATAGTTGCTCACTCAGCGTTGACTCCAGTTGGGTTGGGAGCGTGAGGAACCCACCCAAAATGGCGGCGACGCTGTTACGCTCTCCAGTGCCCAATGGGTCTACGTATTCATGTTTATAGATAAAGTAGCTTCAGATGGCAGGATTTGGACTTTTATGTCCTGATATTTGGACATCTCTCCTCTGATTGGATAACAGCAACATGACTCTAACAGGAAGAAGTGTGAGTTTGGATGTGGCGTGTTGTTATGACCCAAGGGCAGAGTGACTGGCACTGGGTTTGGACAGACACGCAGTTAATAGAGGAACTGCGGCACGCAGCTCGAAGGGAAACGAGAGCACACTGTGATTCCAAAATAATGGGAAGAACTTACCGGGAGGAGACCCAAAGGAAGACCCAGGACACGCTGGAGGGACTATGTCTCTCGGCTGGCCAGGGAACGCCTTGGCCCAAGTGGCTGGGGAGAGGGAAGTCTGAGCCTCTCTCCTTAGGCTGCTGCCCCCGCGACCCGACTCCAGATAAGCAGAAGACAATGGATGGATGGATGGATGGATGGATGGAAAGAACTTATGGGAAGTCGACAGGACTGGTAGCTGACAGGCTGGACTGGAAAGCTCTGGAAAATTAGTCTGGAACAGTCTAGACATTCCCTGGAAAGAAACGATGATTGAGCCACGAGCAGGAGCACCGACTTCCTGATATAGTCCCGGGCTGATGACGTGGGCAGGAAGTCCAGTGTGGTGCATGCTGGGTAGTTGAATCCAGAAGCTGGGGAGGAATGACTTGTGGGATGGAGGCTGGTTAGTGGAGTTCTGGAGCAGGTCTGGGTCTGAGGTGGAGGAGTTCAGGGGTGACTAGACATGTAATGGAGTTCGGGGAGCCAGGACTGTGACATGTTGTGGATGCTAATGGTTAGCTTCTACTAGTTGAGACGTTCTCTGCTGTTTCCTGGACGCTAAACCAACAACAGCCTTCCCTGTTGTGAGTCAAGATGGGTGAGTCCATGAAGTTAAGTGACAGTGTGACGTAGATCTGTCAGGCTTTTCTAATCCTAGAGCGACTATTTTTATGTTCAGCCTGCATGAAAAACTCAGAATGACTGATTATGATTAGAAATAATCATTAAAAATTGGGTTTTCAGTGAACCACACCTTTAAAAGAATTCAGCTAATTTTGACAGTATAGCTCAGCTGCAGCTTCAGTTGAAGGCCTTCAGCAGGTTTTCAACTATTTCATTTATGCATTCATTCATTTATTTTTCAACATCTGAGTGTTTAAACCTTCACCAAATTTGCCACACAAGCATCTGCTGTCCACCTCAATAAAATGTGAATGAATTAAAATAAACATCTCGTGTGGATGCTGATGATGGAGTGTCTGTTGGAGAACAACAACCATGGTAATGACCTCAAACTGTGTGAAGAGTTTAAGACAAATCAATTATCCAAAAACCTGAAAAAGCTTCACGCGTGCCACAGTGGTGTGGTTAACTTAAATGTTTATTAAATGTTTTTTAGTTTTTCATGTGGATCGACAGGATGCCTTTTCATCTGGTGGATGAATTCACTGCATTTTGTGAAACAAGAGGATGATGGAGGAAGAGAGAGACGAAAATGTGCTGCGATGTAAACAAACATGACAGAGTGGAGAAAGCTGTGATCCATCCATCTGTCTCTGCTTCTTTTTCTCACGCTTACTTCTTCCTCTCTCACCTCGTACCGCGCTCTTCATCTGTCTCTTCCTCACTAATGAGCGCCGGTGGGGTTTATCAGTAGCCTAACAACCAGCATGTCTCTGTCCAGGAGCCAGGAGGAGGGGGCACAAATTACTGCTCCCCATCAAGTAAATAAATACACAAAAACACGCAGCAGTGCATTTTCTGCAGGTTCACTGAGAATATCTTAATGAAAAATGAAGGAAGGAGACACAGAAGTAGAAGAATCAGCGTCTGAGCGGCCAACAGACAGGACAAAAAAAAGTTAGAGTAGCAAAGAATTAACTTGTTTATCTGAAATCTAAAGCCACTCGTTGAATCAGGAGTTACACCTGCAACTCCAGAGAGTCATGTGATGAGAAATAAATGACTTGTGTGTTCGGTTTAATCTCAAAAGTCAGAAGTGTCCATAGCATCCCGAAGTCAGAGCCTGGAGCTCCAAATCCAACATGGCCGCCTCGCTCATCAAAAGTGATGATAGCTGCAGTAAAAAAAATATTTACAGCTCTGGAGGTTTGTACCCCATTAAATCAGTCATACTAGGCTTTGACGATGCTATGATTGATGTTTTATAAAAGCAAATGTTCCAATTAAAGTATCATTCCTCTAATCTTCTGCAGAGGAAGTCCTTGTCTTTGTCAGATGGAGGAGAGGATTAACTGGCTTTAATGACTCTGTCTTCATGCTGCTCCAGATATTACAGCCCTCCTCTGCTGTGGAACAAAATCTCTCACACACCATCAGTGGTGGGCTTTTAGCCTCAGAGGCTGAATGCTTCACTACAAACCTGCATCAATCATAGATGCTCCACAAGCCTTGAGTTAAATCAGCTGTGAATGGGCGCGGTGGTCTTTTTATGTCACTGAAATGACCCGGTGGGAGTGTTTTGTTTACTGCGTGGCTATTAAAGCTGTTGCTGAGTGAGCCCATTTGGACCGAGCCCCAGGAAGGTGCAGGACCTCCTCGGACAGCAAGCCAAGTAAATCAGCAGGGCTGCCTCAGAGAGCGGTATAGAAACATCTCAAATGAGCAAGGACCACCAGCTCTGAGGGTGGGGGGTGCACACAGAATACAGCACTGGGTCTGAGCTCCCAGCATGCACCGCTTCAGGAAGTCCCTGAGAGTCACAAAGGAAGCCAGTCATTCACACAACAGCCTGTTCTCCTGATTCTTCTGAGACAAATCACACACTAGCAGACGGAGGAACAGATCTCCCTACTACTAAACACACCCACGCACGCACACGCATGATAATATTTCAGCTTCTGTACCTTCATGGGTTGAATAGTGACTGTTAGTAACTGTGTGGATCTTTTGAAAATCTGGGAAAGTTCCATAAATGTTCTGACTGTTCTAAAACTAAACCAGTTTTATCCTTTAAAGATTTTATTGCAAGCATCTTCTACCAAAAGCTCAGTGCTGTTGTCCTTTGTCTTTGGTCAAGGGTTCAAATCCCTGTGGTGGTAACATTACATACATGGTTCTGTTGGAAGTTTCTTCCTGTTAAAGGGGAGTTTTCCTCTCCACTGTCGCTACATGCTTGGTTAGTATGAGGATTGTTGTAACATCTAACACAGCAAGTCAGTGACTCAATGCAACCTGCTGGGTTTCCTTACATAGGAAACTTAACTGGCATAAACTCAATTGGAATGTTTACTTTGTGAAGTGCCTCTTGTCGTATTTGGCGCTATATATATAAACTGAATTGAGAATATTCTGATAGTCTGCCAGCTCAGGCGTCACCTCCATAAACATGTTCAGGAACCAGGATGTCCTGAAAAGGAACAACAGGAGCAACCAGGGTAGAACATAAACTACAGGGGCGCCATCACATTTGACTGTCTTCACACGCTCTTACGCCACACCTCACTCTGAAAAAAGTTAGTCTATCCGAGCTACAAATTGTGTTGCTACTGTACGCACTCCCTCTGCTATAACGCTACAAACTCAGCTTATGAGCGATGAGAAGGAATGGACGCCCTCCAGTGGCGACAAGCTGGAACTACATTTTAGTTCTATTAAACCATTTTAAAAATGAGAAGAAAGAAAATCAATAAGAAAAGGTAATGCAGGATCCGGGAAAGACAGAATTGGTAGAACGAGCAGAATGAAGAGAAGGTCAGCACACCAAAGCCAGCCTGAACAGGCGAGTCTTCAGCTGCTTTTTAAAGGAGTCCACTGATCTCAGGCTCAGGGGGAGAGAGTTCCAGAGTCTGGGGGCCACAGCAGCAAATGTCCCCTTTGGTCTTTAGCCTTGTGCGCTGCACAACCACTGGGCTTTGATCACTGGACCTCAGGGACCTGCTGGGGGTGTAGGGACTGAGAAGATCACAATGCATGATGGTGCTTGTCCATGTAAGGCCCTAAAAACCAGGATCTTGAAATGAACGCTGAAGTTAACCGGCAGCCAGTGAAGCTGGAAGAGGAGCGGGGTGACGTGGGTGCGTTTGGAGGACTTACAGGCATTCTGGACAACCTGTAAACGATTCTGGGAGGTTCTGCTCAGACAAGTGAAAAGTCAGTTGGAGTAGTCTAAGGAGATGAAAGTGTTACAGAATGGCCTCCTTATGTCAATAAAGCTGAAAAACTC
>SSNS01000068.1:1522347-1552347 GCA_006937985.1 Aphyosemion australe | reverse complement strand
TGGCCCTATTCTTTTGAATGGGGGGAGGAGGAGACGTTCCTGAACTTTCCAAAATCGTACCTCAAGTTTAACCTGTGATTGTAGAAAAACCGTAAAAGATATCAAGAAGCTGAAAAAATTTGAAATAGTTGAACTTCTTTTGAGTTTGTTAAAAGTTGAATGAAGTCTCTAGGTTGAAGTTAACCCTGGCAAGTAAGAGGTCAAAAAGATGAACGATTTTGTNTGTTTTTACCCTCTTGGGAGCAACAATGTTAAGAAGGGGGAGGAGGGGGAACATCAGGTTTTCATGGACTTTTATAAATGAGAAGGGGTATTGGCGCCCTCCAGTGGCAACAAGCTGGAACTACACTGGTTCTGTTAACCATAAAAGAACATTTTAGCCTCCTTGTCTCAATGAAGCTGAAAAAAATCCTAAATTTTGTTTTCGTCCTCTTGGGAGCATTAAGTAGAACCACTTCCTGCAAATTCTTTCATAATAAAACACTGTGGCATTTTGGCCTTAGCTAAAACCACAATTAAAACCCTATTTATTAACAGTATTAATCACAATGGCACTAATGGAATTGCAGCATTTGTTCCAGAGCTTTTTGGATCACCACCCACATCAGAATATCAAAAATCCAGTGGTGCAAAAGGAATTCACCAGTAAAAACGGAACCAACAGATTTTGTTTTGTGGCAGAGGAGAGGTGCTGAAGATTGTACTCTAATAGCTTTACTTTAATCTATAATATAATAGCATGGTGTTTTAGCATATACAGTGATTCCAGCTTTGATTTTGCCTCTGAAAAATTAAATCTGCCTTAATATCACTTTAATTCTCTCTGATAGAATTTATTCCACTCATCAAAACCAACTGGGGCCTTTTAATCCACCCTAAAATGGCTCAAACTGGACTGTCTCTGCCAGACCTAAAGCTCTTCAGAACGCCCCCAGTACCTGGTTCAGAAGCTCATTAATGACCTTAAATCATGTATGTTGGAGACATCGAGTGGGAAAACATTTAAGATAGTGGACCAGTTTGATGAATTTACCAGTGGTGTCCAACCCTGGGCCCATATCCTGTAATGTTTCAGTTGTTTCCCTGCTCCAACATTCCTGAGTACGTGGTTGAATCACCTGTCCAGCTCTGCAGAAGCCTGTTAATCACCTACTGATTAGAATCATGTGTGTTGAAGCAGAGAAACCTTTAAACATGCAGGACGGTGGCCCTTGAGGACCAGAACTGGACACCACAGGTTTAAATGATGTTGCTGCCATCTAGAGGCGAACCACAGCAGAGTCTGCAGCTTCAGTGTGAAGATTACAGAAATTATTTAAATTCACTTTAAAGTAAATCTGCAACCACATCAGAAACGGTTTAATAAATTTATGTTTTGGCTTTTAAATTAGAATAAAAAAAACTAGAAATGTGAACACTGGTGTGATTTATTTACTCTGTACCGACAAACACAGATCAGTTATTCAACAACAAAACAAACATCTGACAATAAGATAATAAAAGTGAATATTCTACGACTCAGATGTTTGACAGAAATCTCCCAGAATCCTTAGAGAGCTGTGTGAATATAGGTTTTAATAAATAGTGGCTAAAACTATAAATGTAGAACATTGTTTAGAGTTTAGTCTGCAACATAAACCTTTAGTGTCCTCCACGTCGCTCTCGCTGCTCATAAAAAAAGAGTTTTATGATTCAAAAGCTGCTGCATGAATTCTGAGTTAAAGGAGCCAAAAACACTTTTTCCATTTTCAGCTGACCCAAAGTTCCAGATTTATTGACATAAACAATAATATTTATTGTTTCGGGGTGCGCTGCAGCTGATGGAAGGGATTCCCCCTAAACTAAGGAATGTTTATTTAATGATGTTTAAACTTCAGCAGCTGAAACACGCCTCTCTGGATAGAAACGTGAGAAGCGGAAAGTTTAAGACTGAAGTGATGAGTCGGGCTCCTCTTCCTGCTTCCAGCTGAGGGGAGATGGGGGGGGCCAGAGGTTTGTGATGAAGATGAGCTAGCTGAGGAGGTCGGGCTGCAGGTGGATCCTCTGCAGGACGTCCTCAGGCATGCACAGAACCGGATTTACTGCCTTGATCTGCTCGTCGCCGAGGAGCGACAGACCTGCGATACCGAACAGAGTGTGGAAAGGATCCACCTGCAGAGGAGACACCAGAACAATCAGAACATAGATAAGAAAAGGAGGAATATCTGACTACTGCAGACGTGCTTCATGAGAACACGTCTCACCACATCTCCTGGTCTGTCTGCAAAACCTCCCGTCTCCTCATCCTGACAGGCCAGAATAAACCGCCGCAGCTTGGCTTTGTCGATCCAGTGGATCCGGCCGATGATTTTCAGTGATGCCAGAACCCACCATGAGTAGCAAACGTCTGGAAGCTGCGTCGGATGGAGGTTTGATTAAAGACAATTCTTGAAAAATGGGTTTATTTTGTCATTTTTCTAAAAGTAAACATCTGGAGGCGACAGACCTTCTCTGGTCTCCCATTGAGGCCTCCAGAAGGCAGCTGCCTCTCACAGAGCCACCAGCCCAGCAGGTCAGCGTTCAGCTGGTGCAGCTGGCCGGTGAGCGACAGGAAACCAGTGCAGCAGTAAATCTGATGAACGGGGAAAAAAGCAACAGGAAGTTTAATGTCTGCAGATCTTTCATTTTACTATAAATTTAACCTTAATGGGTTTTTTATGTTGTTGTCTAAAAAAATCAGAGAACTCACCTGACCAGCGTGAGACTCTGAACCAGGTCTGCAGCCAAACCCTCCATCAAAATTCATACAAGACAGGACGAACTCAATGGCTTTGTCCACATTTATCGAGTCCATCTTCCCCTAGGAAAGGGCAGATGACGTTTAGAAAGTCATCTTCAGAGTTATGTGCTTTAGTTTTATAAAGCACAACAGATTCAATCTGACAGAATAACAAATTCATGACCTCCTTTTTAAAAAAGAAATACAATTCAACATCAGTAAAAGAGGAAAAATGATGCAGCTGAGTGAGAAGTTAAGTTTTATCAGACAACTGTTGGTTCAAACCCGTACGTACCAGTAATGCTAGCGTAGCAACAGCACAGAAAGAAAAGCGTGTGTCTATTTCTCCTGAAAAGAAAGAAAACTTCAGTTACAATGAATAATCATATAGCTAAAGGAACATTTGGCAGTTTTGACTTGCTTTTAGCACCCCCTAGTGTCCGTTAGCAAAAGCAACAGTGAAACTCATCTCCTTGCTGTGCGTTCGTCTTTTTTACACCTTAATCTAACTGCTGAAATGTCTCCTCAGCCTTCATTAGTGTCTACAGGAGCGGTTCATCACTAAATCAAACAAATCAGCTGTGTTCATGATCTAAAACATGCTGGAAGCAGACTGCAGCACCAGGCATGTCAGCTCCTTTTTCTAAGTCCAGCAGGGAGCGGCCCACCACACTGAAGTTGCAAGTGCAGTATTCTGGCTACAGGAGGCGTTGGGGGTCTGAGTGACATTTCATTGACCCTGTAAAGGGTCATTTTAGCACATACTGGCTCAAGAACATGATTTAAAATATGAAAAAGTTGATTAGTATGGCTTTAAAGCTTGTGCATCATCCATAAAATATAACTTTTACACTTAAATCCCTTTCATTTTAAAGCCAAGTAATTCAGGACAGATGTTTTTTTCCTTTTTCAAAGCATATTTTCCCAAAATAATAATATGATTAACTTTTTTTTATTCCAAGCAAGAATAGTGAGTTTTGTCTTGCACAATTCCAGATGCAGCTCCTGTTCTCAGACATTCTTAGACCTCACTGAGTTTGTTGTGCAGATTTCTCAAAAGATCTGCTTTGCATTGTGAAAATGACTTTTTCATTTTACTCTAAATGACAAAGCTCGCTCACCCCATTTGTCCCCTGCAAAAGAGCCGTCCTCCTGCTGAAGCCCCTTCACATATTCCACCACTTTGTCAACGTCGATCGCATCCAGGCTGTCATACAAGCACAAGATCTGAAAGAGATGTAAAAATATAAAAAGCTGTTAACTAAAACCCTTAAAAAGAAACACGTGATAGTTGAGCTCATCTGAGTGCTCCTAATCCTAAAACCTAGATCAAAAATTTTGGTTTTCTACATCCTCAGCATTTGTGATTTATTATAATGAAGTTTTGTGTCACCTGGACGGCACTGAGGGTGTAGAGCAGGTGTGGGTCGTGTCCGATGCTGGCGCTGAGGCCTCCACACTCGTGTTGGCAGGCTTTGATGAAGTCTATGATCTCCTGCTGGCTCATCCTGTGCAGATGACCCATCAGATCCATCACCGTCAGTCCCCAGTAGATACCGCTCATCCTCAGGTACTCTGACAGCGTGTACTCCTGCAACAGAGGTGTCTGATTGCTAAAACTAATTTTTTAAATCATTTTCATTACTTTTTGATTATTTCATTAACACAAAAGACCAGGTACAGCTTGATTTCAGGTTTAAAACATCACAGTTGATTCCTGTTGCAAAAACATGTTAAACATATATTAAAATCCTTGCATGTGCACACAATCTTGACCAGTGAATCTGATTCTGATTATCAGGCTGCTGTAGTTGCTGAGAATAGTGGAGGGTAGTCCAGATTTCCTAAGATTTCAAATTCCTTGGCAATCTGTTGAGTCCAGGGAAGATCCTCGCTATTGCAGAGGAATATGAGGGCCATCTATTTAATCTTCTTATTATAGAAAATCTGCATCTGTTGTTTCTTTAAAGCATTTTCAGTATTTTTATATCATTTGTGGAAAAATGGGGCAAAAATTCTCATTATAATAAAATTTACCCATCAAAAACACCTGAATCTGTATTCTATCTCTACAAAAAATTACGTTTAAAACCTGTTAAAAGAGGTTTTACGACAGAGGCTGATACACGATAGCTGCTTTACGTCTTTGTACATCCTACAGAGATCAGAGTGTAAATAAAACGTCACTCACATAGTCGTCCTTCTTGGATCCGTAGGCAGTGATGTAATCTGCATGTTTGTCCAGCAGCAGCGAGCTGGGAGCGTCAGCTTTAATGATGACATCTTTTAGTTGAGCACTCTTAAAAAACACACAACAAAACCGGTCACAAGACACAACTAGGCTGTAGCTAAACGGGGAAACATGGGGACATATCTGTTATGACTAGCTGCTAAATGCTAACGCCAAGTAGCATCTACTTCGGCACATTATTTAAATAAAGATTACATTTACACACACTTAATTTATAAAACTGTCTTCTAAAGCACTTATTACAACATAGAAAAATAAGTGGCGGGTTACCATTCTGACATATTTTGCATGATCAAGCTACTTCCGGCTTTCTTCTTCTACGGTTTTAATGTCGACTAGTTTCCGGCGCTTTACAGCCACCTTCTGGTTTGATTGAAGTACTACAAAAACAAAAATATCAATTTGAGTTATTTGTTGTGTGGTTTTGAGAAAATAGTCAAAAATACTAAGTGTTTTGATTTGATACTTTTAGTGATAGTATGGTAAAAATATGTAATTATTCTGAGAACAAATTTGGGAATGTTACTTTTCGCTCTCATTGATTCATCAAAAATCTTACATTATAAACATTAGCTGCTATCCATATTTAAAATACCTATTCCTTAGGAACTGCATCAGTAAACACAGTTTTAACAAATTTTATTTAAAAATGGCTATAAATATGCATACCCACCAACCCCTGAAACGTATTAACTGCATTATTGGCCATTATTAAAAGCTGAAAAAAATAATTGTTTACATTCAATCAGTACTGGCGTTCAGTATTCTTCATTTATAAAATTTTAGAATAAGATTTCATTTTTTCATTCACCCAAAAAGGATTATCAACATCCATAAAATCAAACCATATATTCTAGAATGATTTTAATAAGTGGACGGCTCAGAAAAAAAAATCATACAGCAAGTCTGCAAAAATGAATCGTAATGTTGATGCAGGAGTCTCCAACGTGGAACTGGCTGATAGCATGCAGAATTAAACAGTATATTTCTACACATTCTAGTGTAAAATGCAATTATACAACTTTACACATTTCATCAGTCAGTTGTGTGTGTTAAAGGCAAGACTAAAGGCATGAAAACAATTTAACAATCACAAGTGAAGGCGTAAGGTCAGTCTGAACTTTGACCTTCAACCTGATTCTCACGAAAAGATCTTATCATCAAAACACTCATGTACAAGATTAACTGCAACAGTTTTAGTCCAGAAACAGATTTTCTTCTAAACACATTTATTTGTATCCTGCTGATGATCATTTCCAACCTGAACAGATTTTCTTTCCTTCACAATCACAAGATGTTTTTGTACAAAATGTGCTAAACTGGAATCAAGATCATTTGTCTTAAAAAATTTCTTTTTCATGGTCTGAACTCGTCTGATAACGCACAGCAGAATGAATCCACTTTAAGGCAAACATCTAGAGCTGCATCCTGAGTTTAAGTGGCCAGATTAGCTTAACAGAAGTATGTACAGAACTACGACATTTAAATGCAGAAGAAGAGTCGAACAGCTGGGTTCATTTCTTGAATCTTCCCAGGTGTTCTCTGGCGACGATGAGCCTTTGGATTTGAGCCGTGCCTTCGTAGATCTTAAAGAACAGATTAAAATTTAAATGACAGCCTCTGGCTTCATCTGTACGCATAGACAAACGCTCAAACACCCACCTGGTAGATCTTTGCATCCCTCATCAGCTTCTCCACCGGGTACTCGCTGTTGAAGCCGTTGCCTCCAAAAATCTGAACGGCGTCAGAAGCCACCTGATTGGCGATGTCTCCGGCGAAGGCCTTGGCGATGGAGGCGTAATAAGTGTTTCTGCGACCCTGATCTCGTTCCCAAGCGGACCGCTGGTACGCCATCCGGGCCAGCTCCACCTTCATGGCCATCTCAGCCAGCAGGAACGACACGGCTTGATGCTGCCAGACGCAAATTGTTCACTCATCTCGTCACACACATTTCTATTAAATGTTTTTGTTTTTAAAAACAAACCTCAGCAATCGCTTTGCCAAATGTCTTCCTCTCCAGGGCGTAGTTAGTGGCTTCATCCAGAGCTCTCTGTGCTAAACCCGTTGCTCCTGCTGCTACCTGCACAGCATTAAGTACATTTATTAGCCAAAACAACATAGTTCAGTCAACTGGAGGATGTGAACCACAAATCAAAGTTCAGCAAATAAAGTTTGTTCCATGTTATCAATTAGCAACTCGAACATAAACTCATTTAGTGTGGTTGATGGATGCAGGCTCCAGCTGGAGAACCTACGGGTGGTCTGGTGTTGTCAAAGGCACCCATGGCGATTTTGAAACCAGCTCCCTCTGTGATCAGGACGTTCTCCTTGGGTATCCTGACATCTTCAAATGTGATGCCTCTGGTGTCGGAGCACCTCTGGCCCATGTTCATCTCCTGCAAGGACAAAAGTGATTATGAAAGACTCCCCTGTTAGCTTGGTATTTAAAAAAGGTATTAACCTGTGAGCTAAAGGAAAAGCTTAAACGCTCCAAACTAAGTGATGTTTCCTTACAGAGAATAAGAATCCCATCTCACCTTCCTTCCTGCTTGAACTCCTGGAGTGTCGGCGTCTACAATGAAGCCAGTGAAAGCTTTGCTAGTGGGACATTTGGGATCGGCTTCAGTTCGGGCGAGGAGGAAATACCTGAGATAAAAAAAACAATAAGGAAACGTGCTGCAGATGTTAAGAAAAAAAAACTGCAATAACAGCCCAAATTGCAGAAAACAGACCAGTTAGCTTTCCCTCCATTAGTAATCCACATCTTCTGCCCGTTAATGACGTACTCGTCACCCATCTTCACAGCTCGGGTCTTTATACCGGCCACATCAGAACCCGCCCCGGGTTCAGTGACGCAGTACGCCTGACAAGAACAAAATAAATCACATCAATAAGATCGGCTCCATCCTACTACAGATTCATCTGTTTGTTAGATAACAGGATGTAAATAGATCATTTAGGATATGAAAACTAATCATGTGACCACAGTGGCGCATAACTGGGACTACCACCTGAAATCCAGAGAAAAACGCTGAAGGACACACTCACACACATGAGCGGCTCCTCCGTCATCCTACCCAGATATTTCTTCTTCTGTGCATCGCTGCCAGCCAGGATAACAGGCATTTGCTGCGTGGCAGAAACAGTAAATCAAGTTTTTGTGAGATAATATTAACGTTTTTATACAAAGTTTCATTTTAGTGATCAGAGTTACTCCTACTGGACTTAAGACAACGGTTTATTGCACCACCAGAAACCCGTCGCCACGCCCGTGTGTTAACTTCTGTAAAACTTACTCCCAGAGAGTTTGCCTCGATGGCGGTTTGCATTCCTGTGCAGGCGTACGCCAACTCCTCTGTGATGAGGCAGCTGTCGAAGATGGACAAACCCATTCCACCTGAGAGGAAAAGGACAGGTGCAGCAGTGGTTCAGACGTCCACAAAATGCATAAAAATGAAGAAAACACGGCGTGTGTTGTTCAAAAACCAAAAGAAGGTTACCGTATTCCTGTGGGATGTGACCGTTCACCAGACCAAGCTCCCATGCTTTCTTAATGATGGGAAATGGATACTGTAAAAAGAATTTTAAAGTTACTTTAACATTAGAGAAATGACCTTCATGGCTGAAGCACAACTGTATAAATAAACACAGCAGCTGGACTGGATATAGCACCAAAAGCTTCATTCTACATGCATTTTAACATGAAGTTATTTGTTTTCTAATGAGACATGGAGGGTGCTAAACTAAACAGCTTTTACTTTTGATTGTTAAAACCAGCTGTGTCGAGTCACGGTGATCCAGATCCTCACAACACATTATAGACGTTTATTTCTGCTCCAACACACACCATTTAATAATTACCTAAGCAGCATGTCAACAATTTCTGCAGGAGCCACTTAATCACCCACTGAGTCTAGTCAATCTAAAACATGCAGGATAGTTGCTCTCAGGATGCGACACGACAGGTTTAAACTAAACTAAAAAGGCCTACTCCGATGTTACAAGGTGTGATATTTATTGGACATGAACTTAAGCCTCATGTTTGCTGCTCTTACTTCCCCACTCTTGTCATAAGCAGCTGCAACAGGAATCATCTCCTCTCGAGCAAACCTCCTCGCCAGCTGCTGGAACTCCTTCTGCTGATCCGTCAGCTCTACAGTTAAGCATATAAGAAACATTATTTCTCTACGGTGAAAAGTTACAACAAAGGAGTTTTAGGGACAGAATTTCTTCTCACATCGCTGTAATTTAGGAAAAAAAAAAAACACGTTCTGTACCGCACTAACCAAAAGAAAAGCCAGGTGCTCCTGCATGACCAGCTGCTGCAGCTTTGGTTGCAGTCACACCAGAGCTCTGCAGACGAATCCCAGATCGAAGACTGGCTCTGACGACCTGTGTGGGATGCAAGATTAAAATGAAAGTTGTTTTCACACTTTAAAGTAAAAACAACAAAACAAAAATAACTATTTGATCAGCAAATATCAGAACAAAACTAAAATAATCACATCTAAAGATGTCTACCCATCATGGCAAATGGATCAGGACAACAAAGGGAGACTGCAAACTTAACTTGGCCAGAGAATATTAAAAACACACTAAAGTGAAAGAGTTGTAGTTGTAAGTAGTAGTAATAGTGATGGCAATGAAGTTTCCCAGCATCCCCAGGGAAGCAACAGGAGTTCCCATATAAAACCAGATGAACTGAAAAAAGTCCTGTTACTGAATTAAACGATAAATCACCTATTAATATATAAAAAACTGTAATTTGTTCCAAAACACGTCCCTTACATCCAACACTAAGTCTGATATTAAAACAAACTACAATGATATTCAGAGACAACAGAATGAAAATCTGGATTAGAAATAAAAACAAGACACCAGAATCATTAAACATACAACAGTTATTGTAATTGTATTGGAGTTGGACACAATGGTTGCCATCTATTAAAATGACTTGAATGTGATGGTGAAAATCAATAAGCAGGTGTCACCATAAGCACTGAATGAAGCTTTGAGTCATGAATGAGCTGGGAAGCCTAAAAGAGCTCCATTAAACATCAACACCCTTAATTTCAAAGACTAAAACGACAGAACTGGTGTCAGAACCTCAGGTTGAGTCCCTTTAAGAGTAGACCACCAGCTCCTGACTAGAAATGCCTTTTTTAAAAAAACAAAAAGTTGTTTTCATCTCATGCACATCAAATTAAAACTCTTCAGATTTGCAGTTGATCATTTCAAACACGCAAAGGAGGGAGAAACTTTTGCTCTGCTGCGTGTGAAGACGTAGATTTCCTGTTTACGTTGAAGATTTTTAAAAAACTATCCGCTGAAATAAATTCTTAAAAACAAATCACTGAATTTCAGAGACGACTGTCAACACGTCAAAAAGTCAACATTTAAAAAAGACACAAGTCTGACATGTGTGTAACCTAATTTAAATACACAAGTGTCCTAAAGGACGAGGAAAATGCCAAATACACAGAAGCTATGACCTTGGTAAAAGTATAAATCCATATTTTTGTGCAGCATTTTGCTAACTAGCTAGCTTGTGACGTATACACCTAAAGTTCACCGGATTTTAATGGAAACATAATAAATTCTGTTCTGAACGACAGCTACAAGAAATAACAAGCTAGTACTATAACACGATCGTGTTAAATTGTTCTTAAGGTTGGCGTTTTTACCTTATTGAGAAGCATTTTCACTACACAGATGAAGCTTGTAGCATAAACTGATCGCTACGTCTGCGCTACATCTATATGACCATCATCCCAACCAATCAGAGCAGCAGAAATTGTCACGTGTCATTTCTCACTGTGACTTTTGTCCCAGTTATAGACAGTTATCTAATGAGACTCATCTCAGCTGTTTATAGCAGAGTTTATTTACCAGAGAGAACATGGAGTCAAAAGATTTATAGTTAATGAAGGCATCAGGTTCGACTACAGCTCAAGACGTTAACTAGATGAAAATCCTAACCCAAAAACATGGATGAGTGGGATAAAAACAGCAAATTTAATACACGTCTATAAAACAGAATGAAATGCATGAATCACTTACAAAAATAAAAATAACTGGAAATGCTACATCCACTAAGACCTACAGATAAAAATAAAACTACAAACGATAAAACAAATTTAAAGGCGAAACATAAATGACAAAGACCATACAGAGAAATCCATAAATAATTCTAAAATGTCAAAGCAGACACTTCAAAGCAAATTCGAATGCGACACTTTAGCCATATTGTGTGTACACACTGCAGGGCAGCAAAGGACACACAACCATGAGCTGCAGAGCTGCTTGTCCGCCAGCAGATGGCGATAATTTCAACTTTAAATTTTATAAGATGTACTTATATTTTCTTCCCCATAGGGTAAAATCAATGTGTTCATTTAAAAAAAAATATCCACTAATCATGGACGAAATTTTTATTTCAGATGTGGGGGGGACACAGCAGGCTTGTGTGCATCTGGGGTGGGGGGTGTTATATAAAGTTACAGACCCCTTGACGCGTCACGTGCCCAAGCTCCCGCACCCCAGCTTTTGACTTGGGGGCAAGAAGACGGTACAGCCCCACTGAGCACCATTGTTATTATCTGTCTGTCCCTAGACCAGACCTAAGGTGGGTCAGATGCAATAAAGTTCTGAAATTTGCATTTTTTGAACTGTCACAAATCAAATAAAGGTTTAACCAATCACAAACTGTTCTTTAAGGACTCTGCTATTAGTCTAATATAATCTAGTTAAGCTCTGAATAATCTAAGTATTGTAGTTTCTTAGCAGGGCCAGTTCTAATGTGGTCTACAGGTGAAACTCAAAAATGAGAATCTGGAGCAAAAGTCCACTTATGTCAGTAATCCATCTCAGACTGAGAGACCATCTAAAGGCTCAGGAACCCTCTGCACGTGTTCTGGATTCATCAGCTGATTAGAGTGTGACACTTTGAGTCTAGAATATTGAACCTTTTCACTATATTTTAATTGAGATTCTGAATGTGGGGTTTTCATCAGCTGTAGCCATGATCATCACAATTATAACAAATAAAGGCTGAAATATCTGGCTTTGCACGGAATGAGTCTGTCTCATAGATTTGTTTAACCTTTTAGGTTGAATTACTGCCACTCAGGTGTTCTTGTGCCTTTGATGAGCCTCAAGCTTCACTCAGCAGAGGCAGCTGGGTTAGGGTTAAGTTCAGACTTCAGCATCGGCCCTGTTATGACCAGAAATCTATCAGACAAGCAGATTAAGATTTGTTTTGCTCTCAATGGGAAATTATCAAATGAAATTGATGTAAATATGACTACAACAACTAATTATAGGACAACAGGACAGAAGTGAAGGTTTGTGCATTTAACAAAACATTTAATAAATAATCAGAGCTGCTGTAAAATATTCTCCAGTCCACATCCAGACAGAATCATTGTTTCTTCTGTCTCATGATCAGCAGCAGCTGGGATGTTTATGCTCACAAAGTTTTTCTTTTTTTATCAACATTCCCACTTTCAAGTGCAGCGCACTCCTCCTCTTGTTCTGACTTTTTTTCTTGTGCTTATTCTCATCCGTTTGGATGCATCTCCACCTCCATGTTTCCACCTGCCTGTCGGCGCATCTGACCTCTGGTTGTTCAGATGCTGCTGCTGTCAATCATTGCGGGAGCGTGCACGGTGTCGGATACCTCGTCTCGTTGTTCTCTTCTCCTGCCTGGGCTAACGGTAGCTGACGGTGATGTGCGCGATGCGCCTTTTGCGCGTTTGGAGAGAATGAGTACTTGTGCGCAAAACGAGGCCCCTCATGGAGCGCGTGTTCTGCATATATCGGGAGGGGCCCACTTAAAGCTCTGGATTTGCTCAAATAAGATGTTTGAGCTCAACGAGGTTACAGTTCTCTTGTGGTACAAGCAGCGCGCGCTGGGAGTGCAGCTTGTAATGAGCGCGCGCGATTTTTTTCAGTTCGGATGCGCGGAGCAGCTGGAGAAACACATCAATGATGGAACGTACGAGAATCTTTGAGTAACACCGGTGCGCAGAGGTGCGGGTTTCAGTGATCAACAGGAAAGGGAGGAGGAGAGGGGGAAACAGCGAGCGAAACACGGAGGGACCAGACTGATAGTAAAGTTTTGAACAAAACTGCTGGAAAAGTGTGGATGTTAAAACACCCACATCCCCCACGGGTGCGACGCCCATGTGCTCAACCAAATCCATTTAATGGAGCGTAATATTGTTTTTGGACGGAAAAAAGTGCAGGGGACCAAAACTGCCTTTTGAAAAAGTGGGGGGACATGTCCCACCCGTCCCCCCCCAAAAAATTATGTCCCAGCCACTAATAATGTAATTTAATAAATCCATGTGTAAGCAGTAAAATACTACAATAGGGCATTGGGGAAAATTGCTCAGGATTTTAATCCCAATAAACTTTGAAATTGAAGAATTTATATTTCCAGCAAAATGAAATTAAAATTTCAGTCAGTGCATCTTGACTCTTAGTATTAATAAAGATGGATTACACCATTAAGGCAGCAAAACTTTTTAAATGAAAATGTATGATGCGTAGACCAGTGAAACCATCAAAACAATCCATCAAATTGCTTGATGTTGATGCTTACCAGCTCCGGTGGCCTAGTGGTAGAGTGCCCGCCCCGGGAATTCAGGGTTCGGGTCATACCAAAGACTTTGAAAAAAATGGGACCCAATGCCTCCTCGCTTGACACTCAGCACTAAGGGGTTGGATTTGGGGGGTTAAATCACCAAATAGTTCCCAAGCGCGGCCACAGCTGCAGCTCACCGCTCCCCACCATGGGGATGGGTCAAATGCAGAGATGTAATTTCACCATTGTGTGATGAATACTTGGTACTTTAACTTTATTTA
Source organism: Aphyosemion australe (assembly GCA_006937985.1). Lineage (NCBI taxonomy): Eukaryota > Metazoa > Chordata > Actinopteri > Cyprinodontiformes > Nothobranchiidae > Aphyosemion > Aphyosemion australe. The sequence continues at coordinate 1,538,470 of SSNS01000068.1, read as the reverse complement.
TTTTCAATAATTAGACTGGAAGCATTTGTGTGGGACATTTTTAAATTTTATTGGCATATCAAACAGCTGGACATTTATTTGCCTTTTTTTGCTTTGATTTTCCTCAAGTAGAACTCGAGCTCTTTGCCCTCCAGGATGTAGCCGTCTGCCCTGCCACACTGGCCAGGTTTGGAAGCAATGCAACCTGTAAAGTATTACTGCATTTTACCTCTGATGGATTTCACACAGCACAATGAAATAAAAAATGTTTAACAATTTTATGTGTTTAACTGACCGAGCAGTTTTCCCTGCAGGAACTGTTCTTCCAGGAGAGTGCTGATTTTGGAAGTCTTTTTTCGCTCGTCGTACTTCTTCTGGGTCTTTTTGGATCGCTTCTTATTGAGGATCTCCTCTTCTTCTGGAGTCTGCAGCAGTACAGACCGACTTATTAGAGAATGTGATCAAACTAACCTTTCAATCCCAAACTAATTTAAACAACATGCCCCATTACCAGTACTAACATCTGCATATTTTAATGTGAATAAACGGTCTTTCTCAGAGTCCTTTGTATCACCACTTCCATTCAGTAGCAGAACTGAACATTCATCATCATAGAAAGACAAAGGTCAGCAGGCCTTGAAGTTTCTCATCTTCACACTCTTGTGTAAAAAGAAAGCTCTAATTATGCACTCCTAAAATTACACTTGACTAAACCAAATGATGATTTAAAGCATACCAGCTTAGCTCCCTTCTTGCGTCCCAAAGGAGTGGCGTAGTGGGCCTCGTACCACTGCCTGAAGGGCAGGCTGTCGATGAGAACGATGCAGTTCTTCACCAGGGTTTTGGTTCTGACCAGCTCGTTGTTGGAGGCATTGTAGACCACATCAATAATCCTGGTCTTGCGTGTGCAACCTGAGCACAAAGAATCAAGAGTTACCTCCAACTCAAATACATCCAGAAGTCACCAACACATTATTTGTACATGAAGGTCTTTCTCAGAGTCTTTGATATCACCACTAGCACTCAGTAGCAGAACTGGACAAAGTTATCATCAGTGAAAGAAGTAACATTGACGGCTTTAAAAATGTGGAGAAACTTACCCTCAGAGCCCCATGAGAAGTTTCCAGCGTCCAACCTCAGAGCACGGTACTTCTTGTTCCCACCACGGACCCTCACTGTGTGGATGCGACGAGCTCCGATCTATTTAAAAAAGGAAAAGTTTTTGTAAACCTTTTGAAGCTGTAGCAGTGGTACACAAGCAGTAGTAATGCTCTGAAGTGTGTCAGTGTAACTATGACAAGTCCTACCATTGGTAAGCCCAAAGCTTTGCACCAAAACGGTACAAAAACGGACCTACCTAAGGTCAGGTTTTCATCACTCACGTTTCTTACAATAAACCCTAAAGAGAGACCAGACTGTCCTTGCTCACCTTGGTGTTTGCAGGTGGACGCCCGAGCTCATACTTCCTCTTCTTGTGGTAGGGCTTGCGTTTACCGCCGGTCTTGCGGCGTTTATGCCAGTTGTCCCTCGAAATACCTGCATTGATAAAAATGAACAACCAAAGGCTAGATTATTGTACCTGAAATGATGTTAAATGAAAACATTTATTTTCTGAGCTTGAGTGATCAGTTCTCCAAGGTAATGTTTGTCTACATCATGTATTTGGATTCCGCTTCAAGAGTTTCATCCCATCACTCAAGCATTTCTGAAGTTTCAAAGGTGGGTTTACCACAGCTAGACTCCAAAATTATAAATGAAAACAGACGAGAAAAGAAGCTCTACAGAAAAATAACCGTTTTCTTTAACGTGCATCAAAGCAGCATGACACGACCAGGTAGCATACTAGCTAGTGCTAACCATAGGTCTTCGCCAAACGTCAATTAAGTTGGACAAAACTTTCTGAAATCAAAGTCCGTGAAACGGACAAATCCTAACAAATGCTGACACCGGCTATATTACCTCAAGCCTCGCAGACATCTACGCAAGCAGTACAGTAATGCACTTCAGCACCAACAGCTAGCTACATGGGTGATGAGAGCAGCCATCTTGGAGCATTTCGATCATCTGCTAAAATCTTTCCATTAAAAACATTATCCACTCACTGTAAACCTCAAAGATAAAGCACTATATAGTAAAAAAATAAAGTTGGGCTTCCACATAATTATTCTTTGTAAGATTATTCCTTCTTTAAATCGTCAGATGGCAAAGGATTCTGCCTCCAAGTGAAGAAGAAAAACACATACCCATTCTCAGGCGCCGGCTAGAAAGAGGAACCGCAAAGGCTCATGGGAAGGTTTGAAGTCTCACATTGTCGCGAGAGTTGGCACCGCAGCAAACGAGATTTTCTGTTAAAACATTATTTTATGCTTCTTTTACAAGAAATTAGAAGTTTAAACAAATTTGATATAGTTAAGATAAAAGGCAGAGAAATCCTGCTAAATCTTTAAAATAAAATAAAGGTTTAGCAATAATTCATCACCAGGCATTTAAGGTTAATTTTGAATAATCAGCTCCTTTACTTCTTCTCAAAATTTTATTATTACAGGTGCAAATAAATGCTTATGATTAAAAACAATTATCACTTCTAATGAACTGCTGATTATTCTTATTTTAAAAAAAAGCTCTGCACTGTCTGACAGAATTATACATTTCATTTGAGCTTAAATAAAATGTCATAAAAAGTTTGAATACGCTACCAAAAAAACAGATTTTATTCATTTAAAAACCAAATTTCAAAACAGATCCAATATAAATCAACATGTATGCACAATATAAAGACAAGAGCAATTTTCCATTTCTTAAATAATCTAGACATTTATTCATAAAAAGGACAATAGAATATGTCCAATTTTGTTTTAATATAAATTATAAGAGGAAGAAAATGGACTTGAGACAATAAACTTGAATTGTCAACTTCTTAGAATAAAAATTTTGGGTTTAATCTATTTTAAAAATACATTTCTGCTGCTTTCCTGTAAATATACTAAAAAAAGTGATTTGTTTTTGTGATTTTTCTTCCAAGGACCCACACATTTTAAAGGGTTCTTCTTTCACAATAATTCTCCAGGCTTTTTCAAGGTTTTTCTAAGCTTTTTTCAGACTGATTTCTACCTAACCATCACCAGAGAACTTGAGATCAACTGTTTTGAGGAAAGTGAATGACAACAAAAAAATGTCTTCACATTAAGATTTTTTGTTTAAATCAACATTTGCTTTTATTTAAGTAAACAAAAATCTCAATCAGTTACTTTATGTTTCCACATACGTCCTTAAATACATAAAGCAAATGCCAACTGGCAGTTGTGCAGATCTGGTGAAATTTCTCTGACGGGCTGTGGTTTTTTGTTGTGAACATGCAGCATTCAGTGAGAGAGATCACTCCTCCCAGGGGCTCATGTCGGTGTCGATAGCCACGCAGTTGTAAGCCGCGTATCGTAGCTTCTCCTCGCAAACTTTAGCACTGCAGAAAAGATGGAGGAAAAGGGGATAAACCTCACTGGTCTTAAACCAAAAAGCATTTAAAAAGAAGCGGAGTTTGGTTCCAATACGCTCTACTTTGCTGTACCTTGGGTAGTTGGGTAAATAAAGGATGCTGGAACATGTAGATGATTGAGGAAGAGCATCAGTTGTTTCAGTGCTGAATTAGAGAACAGAGGACAGGTTAAAAATGCCTGCTTTCCACCTAAATCATTTCCTAATAAATAACAAATCCTGCTCTATATTAATAAATGTTGCCTGAGATGAGCTCATGCTCACCCTTGTTTGTCTGGGAAGATGTAGATTGGTGCAGGAAGTCGACTTCTACCGGTTACAAACCTCAGAAACCTGCTGCGATCCTCTAAAAACAGAAAACCATCGAGTTTATTCTTCTTAACTTTTGTTTTTGTACAAATAAGGCAGAAAAATCAGCTTTAAAATTCACAAACACTGTGGGAAAATACTGTTGCTGCTTTGAATTATGCAGCTCTGAAGTGAACTAACCATTGGTGAAGTTTGCTAGAGCCTCCCATAAGTGCTGCACTCTGACATCGCTCTGCTCCAAGTCCTCAAAACGTGCTGACGAGGAGATTAAAACACTCAATCATTAGTTTCTGCATCTTTGGTTTTGATTGCAAACAAAAGTATTCATCGTCATAAATTTAACATGTTTGTATCTCAGTATCAGAACATCCCCCGTTCCGTCTAAACAAACTTTTTAATAATTGAAAATGACTTGTTGTTTAGTTGGAAACTCACTGAGGCGTTTCAGAGCTTCCACAGTAATCTCTGGGTCCCCGCACACTTTCTTTTCCACTTCCTGCCACGTAAGAAGGTCCAGAACACCCTGAGGAACCACCTTCAGCAGCCCTGCCTGCATGGCTGCAATCTGCAGCACATATACAAAAAAAACACAAAAATCAGACATGCTTTGTGTACTAAAATCAACAAAAAGGTTTCAGACAAGTTTAAATTCCCACCTGCTGCTTGCTCTCCTCTAGCCGAACCTTCTGCACCAGGCGGATGAACTCCTTCCGGTCCTCGTATCGAACGGAGATGTTGCTCCCGCCGGGGACGAGCTCGGCGATCTGACCGTCGGTCAGCGGGGTCGTGAAGACCAGCTCCTCGCCAAACCTGAACTCAAAGGTATCCTTGTCCATGTTCTCCATGGCTTCCAGCAAGTTCACCTGAACGCAGATCAGATCCAGTTTTACAGAAAAGCATAAAACACCAAAGAAGAATGGTGAGAACTTCAATTTAAATAAATGAACAAAACAGAATCTGGCAAAATTTAGTTTAAAAAAGAAGCAACAGGTCACAGAGATGCAATTAATAAAATAAAATAAATACATAATAAACAGACACAGTTCTTCTACAGATGCATAAACACTCGTAAGAGACCCTTGCTCTTCCAGAGGATTGAGATTTAAATATTTAATGCCCGTCCAGCAGCTTGGATGTGATTTAAATGACCTCACCAGCACCGAGTCGACAGCAGGAAAGTCTTTCTTCCAGCTGATGGCCTCTCCAGTCAGCTGCTTCCACACCAACCCTGGCAGAGCCAAAACCTGCAGGAGAAACACACAAGAGTAAAAAAATAAAAGTAATAAAACATCTGTGATAAATTAAGAACATTAAATCGATACAAACAAAAGTTAAAACATTGCTTTTCCTTCTTTTACCCGTTTTGAAAATTTTTTCCTAATACTGTATCAATAAAAAAATCATCTTGCCTTTTTTCAGCCTTAAATCTTTAATACTTTGATTAAATCTTCCATAAAGTTCCAGAAATGTGTCTCTTCATTACTATTCTAAAAACAGACATCCCTCAGGAGTAAAAGTCACTCACCAGGAAGTCCTTCCCTCTGAGCGCGGCTCCCATTAGCTGACCGATCCACTCGTATCTTTGGAAATCTTTACAGGACGGGTTGGGGACGTAGTAATCTCTGGCCTCTAAAGCGCCCTGACAGATGAGCAGAAGACAGTTTCAGGAGTGTGAGGACACGGGATGGGAGACTGATTAGGAATGCCTACCTGATTGGAGGTTCTGGTGAAGAACGGCAAAGGCACGGGACACTCTGCTGAGCTGGGGCAAAGCTCCTCCGACATGTCTGCCAGGCTGTCTCGAAACCCCCCTCCCTGGTCGATGATTCCCTCTGCGATGAACTTACACTCCCACCACTGATCGTAACGAGAGGGCCATCTGATGGGGCAGGAGAAATTAAGATTATATTCTGATTTGTGATCCAGTTCAGACAGGAAGCTACAGACTTGTGAGGCCGAGAAGATCCACCTGTAGTCCAAAGTCTTTTCCAGCTTGTCGGACGGCTTGAGGCCCTCAAACACCTGCAGCAGAAAAGATCAAAGGAACCACATCTGAGGTACTTCTGTTCTCCTGACACTGAAGTTTAGGAACATTTAAATGTTCTACCTGACTGAAGACGGCGTTCCTGCAGCTGGGGTCCAGAGACGGGTTATCCCTGTGCTCCATGGCCAGACGTCTGTTGATGTAGAGTCGAGGCATAAAGTTTGGTTTGCTGGTCTCTGAGTCCTTCAGGCACTGAGTGATGAGGGCGGAGCGGCGCTTGGACAGCAGCAGGAACTGCTTTATGCTCTAGAGGGCGCCAAAGAGCACTCAAGTGAATAAAAACAGAAAAGAACTGAGATGGCTTTGTGTCCAGGAAATATACTCCATCACAAGCTCTTTTAAAAGATAGTTACTGACTTTTAAAGCTCAACCAGTCATCTTTTTATTATCAGTTTAAAATATATGTTCTGTTTCTGGCTTCAGAATCATTTAAAAGCTTTAAATTGACTCACTTTGACCTGGTTGAACGTTCCCAGGCTGTAGTCCCAGGCTGGTACCAGGTGAGGCAGCACACTGTCCAGGAGGATGATGAACCTGCACGAAGGCCAGATAAAGCCAGCTGAAGACGGCCATCTTGGTGTCAGCTGCTAAAACAGTAATTTTCAGAACTGGCCTACCTCTGAAGAACGATCGCTCTGCGGTACAGGATGTCAGGTGGGGTGCCCTGCAGACGTGGGTATCGCACCAAGTTAGAGGACTGAAAAACATCGGCGTTCAGACCCAGGTCCCTCTCACACGACGACTTGATCTTTAAACCTCGAATCCGTACATCGATACCCTCATCTGTGAAAACAAAACCGGCAAAATAACAGCAGCAGAGACCTGCGCTCCCCACTAACACTGGTTTAAACACCAACACTGATCAAAAATCAGCTTACGAAGTGAAAACTTGAAATCTAGTAAATAGCCTTAATAACCTTCATACTGTTAATGTTTTTACCTCAAAGTTAATTAAGATCCTTTAAAAAAAAGCTGACCTCTACATTCCTCAATTCGAACTTCAATAACAGGCAGGTGAAAGGTCATATCCTCCAGGACACACACCTCTCCTATCAGATTGCTAGAAGACACAAAAGAAAAAAAAGCTTCGGATTATATGAAACATGGAGATTTTCTGATATTATTTATACAAGCAGCAAATAAAAGAGCCTGATCTTTTCTCTATCTACCAAGAAAACTAGACAATATTATCAGATTTTAACCAATAGTAAACAGTAAAATTAACAAATAAATACATAGATATAAATGTGAACTTTAAAATGTATCTTATGACTCCATTAGTGGGAAAAGTGTTTATAAATTTTATAAATGTTTCTGGTTGAAGCTCACTCGTCTATGGTGACATCGCTCAGCTTCTTCAGATTGTCTCCTTCTCCTCCGTAAACGGTGACTCTCTTCGGCATGTAGTTGTCGTCTGTCGAGTCCACGGTCAAAATCAGTTTACTAGTGGGAAAAACACAGGGCCCCGTCAGGGAGTGTGACACGGCCAACAGAGGCCAATAAATAACAGCTTTTCCCCGTCTCTCACTGCTGTTGTGGTTCTGACTTCAAAGTTGGTCCGCCCTCTGGAGCCCCCTTGTGGCCTGGGGGCCCCAAGAAATTGCCTGCATTGCCTGTCAGCACCACGTGGCGCATTGGTCTGTATCTGTATGTTTTCTTAGAATTTATGATGCTTTTATAAAAGCTTTGCTTTTTTGTTTTGCACCTCTGTTGTGAGGAAGCACTAAAATACAAAACACCAGCTAAGAAATCAGGCTGCAAATATACAAAGAGCACCAGGAGATTACTGAACACGAGGTAGTCAGAGCAGTAGAATGTGAAATCAAAAAGTTAGTGATCATTCTCTTTGAAAAAAAAAAAAACATTCGAGAATAAAACTAATTCCAGGTCTAACTTAATAAATATTTAGTTAAAATCAAAATAGATTGTGTTTAATGTCAGAGACAGATAAGAGGCTAAAGGGGTTCAAAAATTTTCATGAAAATGACACAAGTTTAGTGCCACATAAAACCCACAAAATATTAAAAACAAGGTGCAGTTAATGGAAAAATAGAAACCTTTCTAGTTTAGTTTGAGGTTCTTACTTGACCACAGTTCCTCTCTTCATGTGCAGTCGGATCCAGTGCTGCCCCTGCATGCCATCACTCTCCCAGTAAGTGTCCCTGTCACCATCCGTCAGACAGCTCGCCCCCCCACTCGGATCCTCCTGTAAGCAAACATCATGTTAGTCGAATTTCTTTCTGATTTCATTCACACACACGTTGTTGATTGCAGACAACACATCAATTCTATATGGAAAGCTATAATATCTACTAGTTTTGAACATTTTATTTATCAGATGTAAAACAAGCATAAGAATTTCTGCTCACTGAACACGAAGACACATCGATGCTGGTCACACACTGCTTCACGCTCCCCAGGTTCTCATCTTCTCTCCCAATATGGTCGTAGAAGTAGTGAACCAGGTCCTCATCACATTCATACGTCCATGTGGGTGGAACATACCTTACATATACAAGGTTAGTTTTCAAATTTAACAATCTACAACAACAAGGAGCCTCCACACTGAACAGTCACTCATGTGAATGTTTTTACCTTAACTTTTCGACAGCGGTGGCTTCACACGCTGCGATTTTGGGTTTGGAGCCGATGTAGACCGCATTATCCACATCCACCACCTGCTCCCACCTGTTGCAGGGTTTGTGGTCATAGCCAAAAAGCTGCTGCTGCCTGCTTATAGTCTCTGGGGACTCCACGGGAACCAACCTGTCCCCTCCTTCTGTGTGTTTACAAACCAGGATCCAGCCTTCCTCCAGCTCCTGGCCTGGACGATGCTCCTCCAGCTGCTCCTAGGAGCAGACGTAGAACACACAATCATCAAAATCAGCTAAAGAATATATTTCTGCCCAGTAAGTTTTGAAAATGTTGGAAGGAAATTTGACATGTAATTAAAAATGTGAAATGTCTGAATTTTTTTTTAAATCAAATAAATCCATTTAAAAAAGAAAACACAAATGTCAGAACTTTGAACTTTAGGCCTGCCAGAGCTCAGGTTGGCTTTATTTTAGTGGATTTGTTTTCAGATGTAAACTAGATAACTTTGTACTGGTAAGGGTGAAAATGATAAACTTTGTTTCAATTATAGAGCTGGTATCTCAAAGATCAGCGTGTCAGATACCTTGTTGATCTTGACCCAAAGACCCTGGCTGTTGCAGTATTCCTCCCCTGTAGTCCGGATGCATGTCCCTTTCTTTGGTTCAATGTTGTACTTGTAGGCCTTCTTGTTGTGGGAAATCTGATGAGGACTTTCAAAGACAGACAGGAGGGTTTTTCCGGCGGTGGAGCCTCCTGTAGAGGCTGCAGCCGAGGCCGACGAGCAGGATGATGAATCCTTGCAGATTTTGTAGCACACTTCTTTGGGGACATAACACAGACTGTCAGGCACCGCTTCGCTCCTCTTGAAACTCTCGATGCATTTGTTCAAAAAGCGGATCCTGCCGAGCACAAGATGAGGGCTGTCGTACAGAGACATGATGAAGATGTGGAAATGTTCAGGAACGGCAGCAGGGGTGCATCTGCTGACATAACACCTCTATCCAGCTTTGTTTTTCCTGCCTGGATGAAGGGATGCTCCTGTCAAAACACACAAAACAGAAGCTTCACCAGCAGCACACAAATCCGATCCTTATCCCAATTCCAAGCTTCTTTTCACCAAAGGTCAGACACCTCTTAATTAGCGAACAAAGTCCTCGTGTGATTAAAGCGACGCCTCCTTTTTAAAGGTAGAAGTTAGTGAGCTAATGTTAGCATGCTAGCTAAGTGTTTGAGATGATAGGCTTAGATTTTTTTAACGAAACTAGAGAAATAAACAGCGCAACATTTATCAAACTCTATTTATAACGAACGTTGTAGTGTGTAAAAGATTTGAAATGTCTTCAAAAATAAATGTTAACGTACCAGCTGACAAAGTGCTCTGGTGAAAATCGTCTGATTCAGATTTCTGACAACGCGGAAGTGACAACGGTTCGTCTTTTTGGTCCTCTCGAACTTCCGTTGACTTTTTTTTCAAAATAAAAGTATATAAAAAAAAGTAGGATGATGATCATAGTTTAATAAACTTTGATAGATATTTATATGATCTTACTCAGTAATGTTTCACTCTGTTGGTTTTAATAGTTTCTGTTAGTTTATCAGATATATAGATAGTTAGATAGATCGATAGATAGATAGATAGATAGATAGATAGATAGATAGATAGATAGATAGATAGATAGATAGATAGATAGATAGATAGATAGATAGATAGATAGATAGATAGATAGATAGATAGATGATATATAGATAGATAGATAGATAGATAGATAGATAGATAGATAGATAGATAGATAGATAGATAGATAGATAGATAGATATAATAAAACGATTGGGATACGTTTGTTTGTTTTTCATTTAGTAAACAAAATTATTAATGCAAAAATTCCACACTTTCTTTCAGCCGAGTCCCCGTGAAAAAAAATTTAAGCTGGCAATTTTCGTCCTTTTTTAAATATATGGTTTACAATAATATGTTGCTTATTTGGCTATCAGTATTTAAAAATATAATTTTTGCCTGTAACTTGTTTGTTTTTGTTTCAGTGCGCCCCAGGGCAGCTGTGGCTACATTGTAGCTCATCCCCTCCAGTGTGTGAATGGGTGGATGACAGATTGTGTTGTGAAGCGCCTTGGGGGGTTGTAGAACCCTAAGAAGGCGCTATACAAATACAGGCCATTTACCATTTAAACATCTCACCTTCTTTTAATTTTGTGGTAAACAAATCTTCTTTAGCATTTAAACCAAATGAAGTTATGGTATATGGTTTATTTTTTGTTTATTTATTGTAAAAGTTCCACAAGTTAAGGCTTGAAGTGTTGTTTAACCCTCCCGCTGTCCTATTGGGTGACCCCACCAGGAAAGGTGACGTTTGAGCAGGGTGTGATTGTTTATCCCTTGGGGTCCACGTGGCAGAGGTGAGGACTGAGCACCACCTCACCCCCGGCCACATGGACCCCAAGGGATAAACAATCACACCCTGCTCAAACGTCACCTTTCCTGGTGGGGTCACCCAATAGGACAGCGGGAGGGTTAAAAGTTTTATTTACATTTGTTAAGTTTTGTTTGCAGAAAAACACAATTACTGTTCTTATTTCTCAGTATAGGTTTTACACTCCAGCTGAAGCCACTGCCTTCACTTGTTCGTTGTGATTGGTGGCATCTTTGTCAGCTTCATCAGCCTCTTCATCCTCATCTGGGAGAGTCGTGATGTCTATCAGCTGAGGAAGACTCCCTCTGTGCAGGATCTCTTTACTCTTCTGCAGGAGTCCATCAAAGTCATCAACAATGGAGCTCTGAAGTGGAGAATACTGTTTGTTTACAGATACATCCGTCGGCTGGTGAATCTCAAGATCTTCAGCGCTCATCCTGAAAATATGGAAGATAACACGGATCAAACATGGCTGTGGTGTTTCTATTATATAAAAAAATAAAAACATACATTGGAAATGTTTAATTACTTTAAAGGGTTAAAATAAATTTAATAGAGTTTTTAATCAAGATTTATATAATCTTATATGCCATCTGTGACTACTGAATCAGATCATCATTGCTTAATTTAATTCATCAGCAACTTTTAAATCTGAATTGAAATATTTGATGTATTTAGACTTTGCATGACTGTTTCTTATGCTGCACCTTCTGCACTTTAACTTTGTCTTTTCTTTTTTAAATCTAATTTTTTGTGCATTTTAAATTGGATTTTAAAAGCTAATGTTTAATGTCACATTGATTTTAAAATTTGATTCTTAAATCTACTGTTTTATGTTTTTGCTGTTTTCTTGCACCTGAAAATCACATCGAATTGCTTCTGTGTATGAAATGTGCTAAAGCTGCCTTGCCTTGCCTTAATTTGGCTAACCAAACATCCAAACACCATTGTTAGAAACCAGTAAAACGTGAAAAAAGGTGTTTCAGAGGTAGATAGAATTTGTTTTTTTAATAATTACGAGTTATTCAGCTCCTGCAGAAACATGCTGGGGTTTTATTCCTAAGCTACAATGAACATCTCCAGGTTTGCTCGTGTTACGAAGATCTCACATCCATCAGCAGCCTCAGAGCGATGTCATCCCTGACCCGCCCCTCCTCTCTGGCTCTGGACGCCAGGTTGGAGAACCACGTCAGAGGCATCCAGTACTTGTTGAAATCTGAGTGCAGAGACTCAAACTTCTTCAGCTCCTGTGTCGTCATGAATCCTGCGCAGATTATACACACATCAGCTGTTCTAGTCCAGAATCTAACTCTGCTTGTCTACAGCTTTGGGAGAAGCAGATATTTTATTTTTATTTTTCCTGCTAATTAAAGTAACACTAAATAGTTTTTAAACTTTAAGCTAGAGCTTTAACATTGATCTCAGTGATTGTTGGGTTAGAAACTTGACCAGTTTCATATCTGACGCCACTCTGCTGCCCTCTGCTGACCAAAAACTGCACGAGATAGTTTTGTGGAGCGGGTAGGTGTTCTAGGGGGCGCTCTTATACCTGCTTTACGGCTGTTCGCTGTAATGCTAGCGGTTAGCATTTTCAGTTCGCCGATAGTCAATAAAAAGCACAAGAAGAAGTAGTTTGCTTTTTTTGTTGTCATCATGGCTGCCTGGAAGTAAAAGTAACAGAGTAATGTCTCTGGAGGTGAAGCAAAGAGCTAAAACCAGACTTTGCGAACTTTCGTTGATTTTATTTTTAAAAATAAAAGTACCCAAAAAAGTAGGAAGTTTTTTATTTAGTAAACAAAATTAAAAATGCAGAAATTCCAGTCTTTCTTTCAGTCGAGTCTCCATGAAAAATGTCCTTTTTAATGTATGATTTACTATAATATTTTGCTTATTTGGCTATCAGTCTTTAAAAATATAATTTTTGCCTGCAACTTGTTTTTAAACATCTCACATTCTTTAAATTTAGAGGCAAACAAATCTTCTTTAGCATTTAAACCAAATGAAGTTATGGTATATGATTTATTTTTTGTTTAGTTATTGTAAATGTCCCCACAAGTTAAGGCTTGAAGCGTTTTTTAAAAGTTTTATTTACATTTGTTAAGTTTTATATGCAGAAAAACACAATTACTGTTCTTATTTCTCAGGTTTTACACTGCAGCTGAAGCCACTGCCTTCACTTGTTCGTTGTGATTGGTGGCATCTTTGTCAGCTTCATCAGCCTCTTCATCCTCATCTGGGAGAGTCATGATGTCTATCAGCTGAGGAAGACTCCCTCTGTGCAGGATCTCTTTACTCTTCTGCAGGAGTCCATCAAAGTCATCAACAATGGAGCTCTGAAGTGGAGAATACTGTTTGTTTACAGATACATCCGTCGGCTGGTGAATCTCAAGATCTTCAGCGCTCATCCTGAAAATATGGAAGATAACACGGATCAAACATGGCTGTGGTGTTTCTTTCATGATAACAAAGAAAAAAAATCATACAAAATATTCTATTATTCTATTCTATTAAAACAAATAGAGTTTTAAAAAAGAATAATGCAAACTGTGACTAGTAGGGCGATGGTGACAGAGGAGTTAAGTGCCCACCCTGCAATCGGAAGGTCGCAGGGTCGCGCCCTGCTCAGTATGTCGCTGTCGTGTCCTTGGGCAAGACACTTAACCCACATTGCCTGCTGGTGGTGGTCGGAGGGACCGGTGGCGCCAGTGTACGGCAGCCTCGCCTTGGTCAGTGCACCCCAAGGCAGCTGTAGCTACGATGTAGCTCGTCACAACTAGGGTGTGAATATGTTGTAAAGTGCCTTGGGGGGCGGGGTTCTAGGACTCTGGAAGGCACTATATCAAATACAGGCCATTTACCATTTAGTACTGAATCAGATCATTGCTAGAAAATTAAATGTAACCTAACTTAATTCACCAGCTTTTAAATCAGAATTTAAATCTTTGATGTATTCATCTGCCTTTGAGTGATGGTTTCTTATGCTGCACCTTCTGCACTGTAACTGCTCAGTCTTTTGTTGTAAAGCACATTGAGTTGCCTTTAATGTACTAAATTAAAAAAGCTGTCTTGTCTATATTTCAGTCCTCTGTGAGGTGCTGCATGACATCCTTTGAGAACTTTCTAAACAAGTTGCAAAACATCTCAGAAAATCTGCTACAGGTAAACTTAATTTGTAAAAATAAAAATAAAAACATTAAGTTCCTGAAGCTCTTTAAAAAAAAGCTACACTGAAAACTTAATTTTGGCACTGATATTAATCCACAATTTTTGTTATGTTTATGTCATCAAAAGACAATAGAATCAATGATTAATGTGGCAGGTTTGCAATCTAATTTTAATTAGGGGTGTCAATTTATGAGATTAATTGAGATGAATTAATTATAGCCACATTTAGTGCACTATTTGTTTTAATTGCATTAATCTCATTCTCTGATCACTATTTGCATTGCTCAAAAAAGTGTTCCTTGATGTGTTAACTTAGATTATTCCATATGGACCTGATGTTTTATTTTTAAATTCTAATTATTCGAGACTGAAGAAGAGCACAGTATTATTCCTCCTTGGTGATGTAAAAGGAAAGTTTAGAAGTCTGTTAAACAATAAATGACTTTATAAAGCCAATTTTTTGTTATATATTAATCTTTTAGTCTGCTGTAATGAATGTAATGAATTTAAATAAAAATACATCAAAATGAGAGATTTTCTCAGCCATTAGTAGGTGAGATTTAAAAAGAGATTAATTAGATTAATTAATTACAGGTCATAATTAATTAATCTACAAAAAATTAATCTCATGACAGCACTAATTTTAATAATTTATAAAATCTATGTATAATGATGCCTATTATAATTTCACATGGCAGGACACTGAAAACTTGAGGAAATTTGAGGAACTCTGACAACTTGAAGTTTACTTTGAGACACAAAAACATTGTCTTTAAATCCACCCACTGGAGACTGAAGAACTTCTAAGGTTTTCTTCTGCCTGATTTTCCACTTTCCTAGAGAGACCTTCTCTTCCTAATGTATCACAAAGCTCACAATTAACTTTTGCAGACCTAGCAATATATTTTACTAAAAGATTCATCCAAATCCTAGTTGTTGTTTTTTTAAATTAGGAGTGTATTATTATTGTTAGAAGAACAATGGCGAGCACATTTCCGTCAAGTTTGTCAAGAAAAATTGATGTCAAGCAGTTTGATGCAAGTTGAATCAAGCTGCTGTTATTTATTTGTTGTGGGGCTCTAGGCGCAGAGTTGAGTCCTGCAATTTTAGCTCATGACCTGTTATTATTTATATCATATTTATTTATAATAATTTATATCGCATAGGGGCGCCTAATCACTGAGGTGTTTCTGTTATTAGTTATTCATTTGTTGCAGATACACAAACGGCAGCGTACACACCTGTTATTGTTATTAATAAACACACGACATGCAGACTAATATATTATTTACGTGCTCGCTTTGGCGCCCCCCCAGCGTTGCGCCCCTATGCGTTGCATACACTGCATACCCACTGTTTGTGCCACTGGCTACCAGTCTACTCAACACCGCTGCAGGGGCCATGGCATGCCGTTGTAGCATGTCATTTACAAACGCTTCTATCTTTGAATATAATTAGACTAGATTATTGCCATAAAACAGATACACCACCATTACCAGTAGAAATTAATTGGGATTATTAGACATTGACAGAGGAGTGAAAGTTTTGTTGAGATGAAAGAAGAATGTTTCTGTTCAAAAAAATGAACACTGGTGAGTGAGCCTTTGTTTGTGTAGAAAAACGGGCATAGTTGCTCACCCTGTTCCAGTTGGGTTTGGAGAGTGAGGAGACCCATCCAACATGGCGGCGCCGGCGACGCTGTTGTTCTCCAGCGCCTGGGGCGTCATATTTTACAGCCACATCTCCGGCGTTTATAACAAACCAAACCGTTTGAAATTCGGTTGAAAATTGAGCAATTTAGAGTTATTTAAATAGTACATGCACCATTGACACCAATGGTATGAAAGGGGGCAGCTGTCTGAAGTAAGATGGCCGCCGCATAGGGACGTTCATCCAATTGATGAATAATGATATATATGATATCTATGCTCTAACCACTGAATCTTTTAAAAAACAATGGTCACCTCTCTTTAGGGATGCCTTCCACCTTTCAGCGGGAGGCTTAGAGCTGTGCTTTGTCATAAGGTACATCTACAACGAAGCAGACATTAAAAAACGACTGTCTCTACTCTGCCCACTTTGAGGGACATCGTCTGCAGGTAGGATCCTTAAT
>SSNS01000068.1:1495327-1522293 GCA_006937985.1 Aphyosemion australe | reverse complement strand
GTAGATAAATAATGATTAAAAAAAAGAAAAGAAAAATAACTGCTAGAACATAATCTAAATATGACCAAAGCACTCCTTTAGTAGTGACTTGTAAATTACTAATTACAAGAAAATATTTATTATGTGTCCATATTTTTCTTTTCTTTACAAAAATGTAACTTGTTTGTTTTAAAATGTGTGAAAAATCTTCAGTTTGTAGGACTCAGTGTAAAGGGTGGCCTGAAAGGAATTTTGATTTATTTGCTCTTATTGTTTGTTTGTCTGCTTTTCTTTTTGAAATTTTCTTTTAAGGTTTTCATTTGTGTTTACTGATCTGGACTGTATTGTAAATGTGTATATGTAATTTAAGTTGGTTCCATTTTTCATCTTTTATTTCAAGCTAAACTTTAAAGGGGACCTAGAATGTAAACCAACATTTTTCTTGTTGTTGAATAAGACAGCTTGGGTGGTCAACAGTAGCATGCCAAAAAGTCAAAGCCGTGTTGACCTACTTTTTATGTAAATTAGAAAGTTGAAAAAGGCGAGAGAAAACCTCCTGTTCTGAGAAAGCCTTCCTTAACACGTCATAAGGGGGAGCCACGCCTCCTCAAACCTGCATGTGTCTGAGGCCTTCTGGGGAAACCAACCAATCAGCATGTCCTGGTCGAGTGGGCGGGGTCAACAGCTCATTTCACTGAAGGCCTGAGTAAGGGGGGTTAGAATGGCCTGTATCAGGGCTCCTGGGACAGATGAAAGCCAACAAAACTTTTCTTATGCTTATTGGAGGCTCAAAGCTCTGTTTTAGATTGTTGATTAATTGCATTCTAGGACACCTTTAAATTTGATGAAATTAAAGGAAATGTCTGCATTAATAAATAAATTTGTTGTTACTAAATAAATCTGATTTAATTGACATCAGTGATTGCAATTTTCACTTTTTTCCTATTCATTGAAATTGTAAACCAATGAAGCTCATTAAACACATTTTCAGGTGTGTTATTAGTTAATTATTCACCTCATGTCAAAGGCGGATCCTTTGAAAGCGGGTCTGAGAGTCTCTGCTGCTGTTGACTGAGTGTAAGGGACAGAGAAGTGTCTCTGGGACCAGTGCTTGTCCTTCACCATCGGAGCCAAGTTCTGGTACATGTCGTCCACCGCCAGCATGGACACCTGAAGCAGACAGGAACATAATTAAAATCTAAATTTAAGCTCTAATAACAGTTAAAACAAAATGAAGCTTCGACCTGAATGTTTCTGTCAATCAGCTGATTGGTTTCAAAGTCGTCATCGTCTTCACCAAACGGGTTAATTATCAGCTCTCCAACCTTCAACACAGAGACATCATCAGTTCCACTAAAACAGCTCAACCTAAGGGTCCAGGCCCTCCAAAAGGCCTCAAGATGAACGTGTGTGGTTGTGATTTAATGACATGTTCTCATTCTAACTATTAATTCTGGCTTTATGTGACTTTTATGATGTTAATCTGGAAACAGCTGATGTCCAAAGAGTTGAAATTGCCCCTCTGACGTGTGGAGAAGGTGAAGTGTACAGCAGCGAGGTTGTGTCAGGTCACCTTCAGCCAGCCAGCGTAGAAGAAGAACTGCATCATGGTGAAAACTGGGACGTACATGTCCAGACTGTGACCGCTGTACCCTTTCTCAGGGTTCAGAAACTGTCGGCCAACCACACAGAAGGCAAAAAACGAGTAAACTGCAACCGTTACCACCTGTGTTGGAATGGAATTAGATTAATCTTTAGTAAGAAAGTAAACTAAACCAGAAATTCAGCTCAGAGTTTGCATTAATAATGAAGGTTTTAAGGTTTTATCCCTGTTTTCCTGACCTGAGTGTAGACCAGAGGGATGCTGATCCAGTCGTAGTGGAACAGAAGGCTGCACTTTGCTCTGTAGTTATTCAGCTCCTGCAGAAACATGCTGGGGTTTTATTTCTAAGCTACAATGAACATCTCCAGGTTTGCTTGTGTTACAAAGATCTCACATCCATCAGCAGCCTCAGAGCGATGTCATCCCTCACCCGCCCCTCCTCTCTGGCTCTGGACGCCAGGTTGGAGAACCACGTCAGAGGCATCCAGTACTTGTTGAAATCTGAGTGCAGAGACTCAAACTTCTTCAGCTCCTGCGTCGTCATGAATCCTGCGCAGATTATACACACATATTCTATCAGCTGTTCTAATCCAGAATCTAACTTGTCTATAGCTATGGAAGAAGCAATTTTTTACCTGCTAATTAAAGTAATAACAGATAGTTTTTTAAACGTTAAGCTAGAGCACAGGTGTCGAGCTCCGGTCCTCGAAGGCAGCAATCCTGTACCTCTTTGTTGTTTCCCTGTTATATACATAGTTGATTCACATGTGCAGCAGCTCACCAAGCACTCCAGAAGCCTGTTAATCACCTGTGAATTGAAATCAGGTGCGTTGAAACAGGGAAACCACTAAAATATGTGGGATGACAGTCCTTGAGGACCGGAGTTCGACACCCCTGAGCTAGAGCTTTAACGTTGATGTCAGTGATTGTTGGGTTAGAAACTTAACCAGTTTCATATCTGACACCACTCTGCAGCCCTCTGCTGGCCAAAAACTGCACTAGATAGTTTTGTGGAGCGGGTAGGTGTACTAGGGGGCATTGTTAGGCTTAGTTTATGCTTGATGCATACATTCCGCGCGGAAATGAGACATGCGGAATCAGGCCAAGACAACTTTTGCAGCATTTATACTTTCTGCGGCTTGTCCCTGCTGTGAGCCAATATTTTGAGACTCTAGGGGTTGGCATAGGGCTCCACAGCATGCATACAACACACAACAGCCAGTCCGCCATGTTTTTCCGCGAGGGACTGTCCTCGTAGTTAATACATTTCCTAGGTGCATGGTGTGGAAACTTTGGGCCGTGGGGAGGCCGCGCGGAGGGGCATGGTTACTGAAATGATGTAATTTGGCCATGTGGAGACGAGCGGACCTCGCGGATGTGTCAAGCATAAACCAAGCTTTATACCTGCTTTATGGCTGTTAGCTGTAATGCTAGCGGTTAGCATTTTCAGTTTGCCAATCGTCAACAAAAAGCACAAGGAGCAGAAAAAGAAGTTTGATTTTTCTGTTGGCATCATGGCGGAGCCTGGAAGTAACAGTAACAGAGTAATGTCTTTGGAGGTGAAGCAAAGAGCTACAACCAGAGTGAACATCTGCGCCGCCTATGCTAGTTTGAGGAAGCTAAAGGAGGCTACAAAGTCACAGACTGATGGTGACCTGGCTTTGTTGCTAGTGAACTTGTAATTAATAATATTGTTTGTTCAACAGTGTGGATCTTTTTACTTCGTGATTTATTTTAGTATTAGTTGGCTTATGTTAGTGTTAGCTTGTTGTTAGCGCTAGCTACAGCAGGGTTGTTTACAGTAGTTGTAATTCCACTTCAACCAATAGGGCAGAGCAGGAAACTGCTCACTGTTACTTTAAACCCACTGTAGTCTCCATAGTCTGATCAGAAACGTTTAAGCGAAAGCCTACCAGCCTCCACAATGTGCTCCAGAGTCGGGAACCGCTTGAGAACTCTGGTGCTGATGGAGCGCAGAATCAGGACTGAAGATAAGTTGGCGTATCTCATGAGGGTCCGTCTAAGTAGGCGTCCCCTCTCATCTGCACCGTGGACGTTTCCTGACACCACCATCATCAGGTTGTCAGGCAGAGGGAAGCTGGTGTACTGACCCCACCAGCGGTTAAAGGCCAGAGTCACGTAGAAACCTGGAATAACAAATGAATTAGAAAGGTTCTGCATTCAGGCTGGACCAGACTGGACCTTCAGTCTCACCCAGAACAAACAGGACTGGGATGAAGTTGGTGTTGGTGAACTGATCACAGTAAAGGGCGATACGCTCAAACAGATCCTGCTGCTTGGGAGTCATGAGAAACCTGAAGAAGGAAAAAGACCCCTCAGATTCTGCAGCAGAGATGTGAGCAGACATGAAATCAGGAACTTTACCTGTAAAACACGCTGAAGAAGAGATAAACTGAAGAGAACACCAGGAACTCTTTATACAGCAGCCGGTAGATGCTCCCCTTCCACCTGAACAGGAGCCTGGAGAAGCCACCAAACCTGGCGTTGGCCACCTCCAGAGAGTATGAAACAGTCATGTTCCAGCTGGAAAGTCCTGCAAGATTTAGGAGAAATCAGTCCCTGATGCAGAACGTTAATAAAACACCAAACCAAGCTGCTAGGGTTGTTTACAGCCTCCTGAAAAGAACTGCTCTTCCTCTGAATCTCAATTTAAACCTTTCTGCTGAGCCGCCATAAATTAAACTCTTAGATTTATTACCTGGGAACTCGCAGCCAGAAGCAAACACCTGAGATCAAACTGGATTCATCAGAAACATCTGAGCTTTTAATCAGCTGCAGGTTCAAATTTAAAACAGCTATTAAAGCTTTTAGGTGGAGCTTATGATTAAATGAAATCAGTGATGCAGTTAATATGAACAAGGTTAAAAAAGGACATGAATAGTTCTGAATAACAAAGATCTCATAAATTTGTTAATTTATGTTTATTTTTGCTCTAGACTATAAAACCAAAAAGCTGTAAAAGATTTCTAGGAAACTGTAAAAAATGAGTCATAAAGTAAATAATGTAACCCTCATTAGGGAGGTTTCTGTCCATTTGGGCAGTTTTTCCTTATTCCACTGGATGATATTTTAGCAGTGTTTGTGCATATGGTTCTAATTTTTGCTGCAAAACCTCTCTGGACAAATTTAAAATTCAATTTGGATTTTTGAAAATTGACCAATGGAGTACTATGAAGAAAAAAACAGGACAAAAACGTCCACTCGTAAAAGTGGCTATAAAAAATGAATGCATTCATAATTTGGGGGCTTTTTTCATAGATCTGTTAAATAACTTCAGCCCAAATTTCAATCATTTTGAGGATATTTTGCATCAATAATTGCAAAGGAATGATTGTTCAGGACACTGTAATTCAAGAAAACCCATTTTAGTTAAAAAAAACAAAACAAAACAAAAAAAAAACTAAAATCCCCAAATAACTCTAAAAAAATTCTTTTTTTTTTATTTTCTTTTTGAAGTTTTCTTTAAATACATAAAAATTAACTAATTCAGTTATTTCTAGAAGATATGTGATATCTGCAGACATAGGATTGAGTTAAATATGTTTTTTAATTATAGGTCCTTTTATAAATATATATTTATAGAAATGTTTGTTTTAAATACACTAAAATAAACTAATTCAATTATTTCTAGAAGATAATGCTTCCTGATATCTGCAGACATAAGATTCAGGTCATTGTTTTTAAATTATAAGTCCTTATATATATATATATATATATATATATATATATATATATATAAAGCTGTTGTTTGTTTTAACATGTCGATAAAGATGAACTTTGACCTTTTTATCTGCGAGAACCAAACGATCAGCCGAAAATCAGATAAAACCCACAGAAACGGGCTGGATTGTGATGTTTTTCACAAGCAGCGACTCTGATAAGGACCAGTCAGATGGTTTAACCCCTTCTATTTTTTTTTTTGCTTTTGTCCTTGCCTGCTGTGTTTGACCCACTTGTTTATTTTTCACATCGTAAAGGCAGCCCACTGTAAATCTGGCTGTTTTAAATTTTCCGGCTGTATTTCATCCTCTGACGTAGTTCTCTCTGGACGGCTCCATGTGGACTTCCCTGTTCCCATACAGAAGATTTATGACTCTTACAGCAGCAGCACCATCATGAATTTGTCTCAGTAAATTATTCTCACAGTGTAAATAAAGGTTTATTCACTAGAGGGCGCTGTTGTACGGCTGCAGCCTGACCTTCAACCCTGTTTGTATCTCAAAAACAAAGATGTCTTGATGCTCTTTTATTTACAGAAAACCTTCACAAGAACATCTGAAGTGTTTAACATTTAAAGTGTAAAACATTTTATCAACAAAAGTACACATTAGTGGTCGCTTCTGGGAATTTTCCTGATAAACTTGGTTTTTATGTTTTGGTCTTCCTCCCTGGTGTCAGCCCAGACAATGGCCCGTCTGTGATCCTGATCAAACACATTTACTGTGCATGGATACTCCAACGAGCCAAGACTCCATGTTGGGAAACCCAATGCAGTAATTACAACTTCACACGGTGAATGAAATCGGAGCCCAGAGAAAAGTGGAATTCCAGGTGGAAAGGTCTGGCCTGGGTCTGAGTCGGGATGAAAAGATCTGGTTCTGAGAGAAATTTTGGCTTTTATCTGCCAAATTATTTGGGTTTTCAAAGAATTACTTAAAAATAATTTAATGCAACAAATTAAATGTTTAAATGAATAAAGATTGAGCATCTTATACAACAAATAAAGTTTTGTATAATTTGCATCATATAAAATATAAATCTAAATATTTGTTTAACCTTTTCTGTGCCTGAAAACTCTAGAGAATTATCACATGAATAAAAACAAAAATTTAATCATGAAATCAATGTTTAAAAGTTGAAAGTTTAGCCACTTAGACACACAGATTAAAACAAATTGGCCGCAGATTTTTACTTAATGATAAAAACGAAAACATAGGTTTAAAGTTTAAATATGTAATTAAAATAAATAAAAAAAACATTTTCAAAATCTATGTCACATTAATCGTCTAAAACGAGTCTCCAGCCTTGAAACCTATAACCTCAATATTTTGTGATCAACTTTAGAAACACACAACTCATTTTTTACAAGATTCCTGTTTAAAAACAGCAAATGGGAGAAAAATTCACTAAAAATGTTTTTCCTTGAGAATTTAAACTTTTATTGTCTAGACCTGCAGCAGATAGAGGGTTGAACTGTTTAAAACAGAGACAAGGGTGGAAAATCAATAACAGGTTTTTTTTTTATCCATCCATCCATCCATTGTCTTCCGCTTATCCGGAGTCGGGTCGCGGGGGCAGCAGCCTAAGGAGGGAAGCCCAGACCTCCCTCTCCCCAGCCACTTGGGCCAGCTCCTCCGGGGGAATCCCAAGGCGTTCCCAGGCCAGCCGAGAGACATAATCTCTCCAGCGTGTCCTGGGTCTTCCTTTGGGTCTCCTCCCGGTTGGACGTGCCCGGAAAACCTCACCAGGGAGGCGTCCAGGAGGCATCCTAATCAGATGCCCGAGCCACCTCAACTGGCTCCTCTCTATGTGGAGGAGCAGCGGGTCTACTCTGAGCCCCTCCCGGATGACCGAGCTTCTCACCCTATCTCTAAGGGAGAACCCAGCCACCCTGCGAAGAAAACTCATTTCGGCCGCTTGTATTCGCGATCTCGTTCTTTCGGTCACTACCCAAAGCTCGTGACCATAGGTGAGGGTAGGAACGTAGATCGACCGGTAAATTGAGAGCTTCGCCTTTCGGCTCAGCTCTCTCTTCACCACGACAGACCGGTACAACGCCCGCATCACTGCAGACGCAGCACCAATCCGCCTGTCGATCTCACGCTCCACCCTTCCCTCACTCGTGAACAAGACCCCGAGATACTTGACCTCCTCCACTTGGGGCAGGACCTCGTCCCTGACCTGGAGAAGGCATTCTACCCTTTTCCGACTCAAGACCATGGTCTCGGATTTAGAGGAGCTGATTTTCATCCCAGCTGCTTCACACCCGGCTGCGAACTGCTCCAGCGAAAGCCGGAGATCACGTTCTGACGAAGCCAACAGGACCACATCATCTGCAAAAAGCAGAGACCTGATCCTTAGGTCACCAAAACGGATCCCCTCACCACCTTGGCTGCACCTAGAAATTCTGTCCATAAAAGTTATGAACAGAATCGGTGACAAAGGGCAGCCTTGGCGGAGTCCAACTCTCACCGGAAACAAGCCCGACTTACTGCCGGCAATGCGGACCAAGCTCTGACACTGGTTGTACAGGGACCTAACAGCCCGTATCAAGGGGCCTGGTACCCCATACTCCCAGAGTACCCCCCACAGGGCCCCCCGAGGGACGCGGTCGAACGCCTTCTCCAAATCCACAAAACACATGTAGATTGGTTGGGCGAACTCCCACGCACCCTCCAGGACCCCCCCAAGGGTATAGAGCTGGTCCAGTGTTCCACGGCCAGGACGAAAACCACATTGCTCCTCCTGAATCCGAGGTTCGACTATCCGACGGACCCTCCTCTCCAGAACCCCTGAATAGACCTTACCAGGGAGGCTTTTTATTATTATTATTATTATTATTATTATTATTATTATTATTATTATTATTATTATTCGTAGTAGTAGTAGTAGTAGTAGTAGTATTATGGGAATGTTAAAGACAACAGATAGTTTTTTAAACTTTAAGCTAGAGCTTCAACATTGATCTCAGTTGACGAGTTATATATTTGACACCACTCTGCAGCCCTCTGCTGGCCAAAAACCACACTAGATAGTTTTGTGGAGCGGGTAGGTGTTCTAGGGGGCGCTCTTATACCTGCTTTACGGCTGTTAGCTGTAATGCTAGCAGTTAGCATTTTCAGTTCGCCGATCATCAATAAAAAGAAGAAGAAGATTGCTATATCTGTTGGCATCATGGCGCAGCCTGGAAGTAAAAGTAAGAAAGTAATGTCTTTGGGTTTTTTTTGTTTTTTCCCCCATGTCCTGTCTGGCTGTATAGCAAACAGAATTGATGTCTGAGTGCCAAAAACAAGCCTTACAGTTTTACTGTCACAGGTGGAGCGTTATAGATTCAACTATAATGCCCCGCCTGACATCAAAACTTTATTAGAAATGCTTTTGGTTGTTTTAAATTTCAACGGACACGGAAATGAGAGAGTAATGTCTTTGGAGGTGAAGCAAAGAGCTAAAACCGGAGTGAACATCAGCGCGGCCTATGCTAGTTTGAGGGAGCTAAAGGAGGCTACAAAATCAAAAACTGATGGTGACCTGGCTTTGTTGCTACTGGACTTGTAATAATATTTTTGTCCAACAGTGTGGATCTTTTTATTTTGTGGTTTATTTTAGTATTAGTTGGCTAATGTTAGTGTTAGCTCATTGTTAGCGCTAGCTACAGCAGGGTTGTTTACAGGAGTTGTAATTCCACTTTCAACCAGTAGGACGGAGGAGCAGGAAAATTCTCACTGTTTAATTAGGCAGTTGTGAAAATATTTTTTCCCCTAAAAATTATCAAAATCAAAGAGGGCACAACCTACTGCAACTACATCACACAAAGGGCAGGAACATATTTTTTATTCATCTGACAAACTTTAAAGCTGAATATTTAGAGATGAGGGCCGAAATCATCAAGTTAAAAGTCTTTGCGTGCCACATAAATTAGATTTTTGCATTGAAAATAATGCATACCGGTAAACTATTTTACTGGGATTTATCTATTTGTACTACTAAAAATGGGCCTCAAATGAGGTAAAATCAGAACATAAATATGTTTTTAAAAAGTGTCAGTGTACATCGGCAGCCTGCTGGGGAGATAAAATTAAACTATTTTTTAGAAATGCATTATAGGACCACAAAAAAATCACTCTAAGGGCCACAAATGGCCCCTGAGCCACACCTTGAACACGCCTGCTATAAAGGAAAATATGTGTCAACCCATCTGGAAATTACGCCTTCGTCTGTTCAATTCCAGGAAGTTCCACACCCTGGCTTCACCCTCCGTCTCTCTCTCTGTCTAAGACTAATTAGACGTACAGAGTGTGAGACACTTTTCCACATGTCGCCCTTTTGCAGTGACCTCGATGTTCCACCTTGTCTTTTGTGTTGTGACTCTACTCATCGTGTTCCTGAAGCAGCACTTTCACAGATTTCTATCTTAAACCAGCATTCGCTGACAAGCAGCACGGGCATTTTCCACTCACTTTTTAGCACCCACATTTCTGGTTGTGCAGCTTTAAGTGTGCACCTATTGTGTGAGATAAGGCAAACATAAAAAAATGAAACTGGAATGCATGTAACAAGAGAGTTGGAGCAGAAAACAAAAGCAAACACAAAAGATCCGTCTGGATTTGACAACAATATGTGCAAGAAACAGAATCTATGCATTTGTGTCTTTAAAATATCTCCCTCTTGTTTTCCTCTGTTCAAAGCATCGCTGCGTTCCTGCAGGTCCCTCAGGAAAAGGGCCGGATTGAATCACTTCCTCTTTCATTGTAACCCCCCCGAGGTCCGACTACAGTCACCTGTTTGTTTAACATTCTCACATAAAGCCTCCCTTTATTGCATTTAAGTAAATACATTTAAATTCTGAATAAATAAAGCTTTTATTTTAGAGGAGAGATTTGGTGTTATTCCTGCTTTTATTTTGGAAGACTTAATTGAATGATTTGGATGTTTCTGCAGCGAACCGTAGCCAATAAGCTCCATTAGACTGCTGCTTTACTTCTTTTATTTGTGCATGCTGCAGAAACAATATATACATGATTATCTAAACAAAATCAGCTGTGATTGTGATGGGATTGAATACAAATGATGATAAAACTTTATAACGATCCTCATTTTTGTTTTTAATTGATAGATTCTGCAGCAATATGACTTCCTGTTAGCAATAAATAAAGATTTAATCAAATTTAGCATAACTCTTGCTTTAGACATGTCAGAGTTAGTTTGGCCCCTGCAAAAACTAAAATGAATCATTATTTTATACAATGATGTCACTGAGGAATGGAGGAGGGCATCTGGATGACAAACCATGTTTCTAGGTCAGGGTTAATTTTGCAGGTAAAACTGATTTTATTCACTCTAAAGGTTATAAAAAGGCGTTGACGTCCTGTATGAAACATACAAAAAGAAAAATTGCTTTACTGTTTTAAATATAGCATTGTGTATCTGAACATCTGCATTGTTTAGAGCGTTTAAAAGTCAAACCACCCTCGCTATTTCCTGCAAAGTCCCGCTGGTGCTGTTTGCCTTTGTAAGGCAGAAATATGACGAAGCTGGGACTCGTGCCAGCAACTCTGCTTTTATCTCATTGGCTCACAAAAGTTCCTGCTGTCTGCATCAGCAGGACTCTCAGATATATTACGTTTTACATTCAGAACTCAGATTAAAATGTAGAGCTGTAGGTGGATAAATTTAGCAAGAGTTGAGGTTTTTCTTTGGATATTTTCAAATAAATCATTTTACTGCCATTTGTTTAAAAAAATTAAGATTTTTTGGTTGTGGCATCCATTTTTAAGCAGGATTACTCAGAAAATTACTGACTTATTAATAGAAAAAATTCCCCAGAGTTTTTTTTACTGAACCTACACCTGATTGTGCTCTTATTTTGAAGGCTCGGGCTGCAGGACTTTGGATTTCCAGGGTTCCAGAACAGCCGAGGGTCTGCTCCAGGCACTTTCACTCCTCTGAAAGACAAAGTTTACATAATCTGAGCATTAAAATAAACTCCAGCTGCTGGAAATCCTAACACGCTCGTAGCTTGTGAAACAGCAGTAGCATAGGCACTTCAAACACACACAGGAAAGATACAATATTTATAAAAGCGTGGAGGTAAAAATGTATTTTTTCATAGTATTGTGTTTTTTTTAATTTTTTTAGAGGTTAACCCTGTGAGCTGCTTGTGGACATGTATGCCTTCCCATGATGCACCACACGAGTCAAGCTCTGCAGTAAAACAAAGTGTCCAAAAGGATCTTAGAGGTCATGAGAGGTTAACGTTCTCGTACTCCCCGTGGTCTGAGTCCTCCAGTTCGATACCCGGAACCAGGCTGTAGTACTCGGTGGACTGGGTCAGATAAGCTTTCTCTCTATCAGCCGAGTCTTTCATCACCTCTGTCACGCTGACTGAGTCCAGGTCCGCCTTACCCGCCCCCTCCAGCTCCGGGGACACCTGCTTGTCCTCAGTGGAGCTGGAGCGCCATGAGGAGACTTGTGGAAGAGACTCCACTGAGTCCATCTTGATCTCCACCTCCTCGTAGATGTCCCTGGTGCTGCCCAGGAGCTCTGAGGCCGGGCGGAGCAGCAGCTGGTTCTTCAGGATCCCCTCTTTCCCGGCGTCTCCACCTTTAACCTGCTCAGCAGCTGGAGGATGCGGCTTGCTGGGATGTTTGTGGCCAGTGTAGCTGGAGCTGGGGGCCCTCTTTTTGGAGGTGCTGAATGTAGGAGTTTCCTTCTTCTTCCTCTTCCTGCCACAGCACCAGCAGAGCAGCAAGGCAGAGAGGATGAGGAGGGGGAGCACGATGAAGAGCGCTGTGAGGCCAGCTGGGCGACAGACGTCAGTAAGGCTCACTGACCACACGGACCTGCCGGCGAGGTGCCGAGGAGAGGAGCAGGTCAGGTTCCTCACCACGTTCTGGAGTTTGTGGGTCCTGTTAGCCTGCCTGCCTGCCTCCAGGCCTTCCAGTAACAAACAGGAGCATTCCCACTGGTTCCCATCCAGCTCTAGTCTCTGTAGACTGGGTAGGAGCAGTAAACCGCCAGGCAGGGAGCGTAGCTGGTTCCCCTGTAGGTTCAAGCTCTGGAGGCTGGAGGATTCCTGCAGGAATCCACCAGGAAGCTCATGGAGAAGATTCTCACTCAGATTCAGCTCAGTCAAATTGGGCTGACCAGCTAGAAACTGGTCCGGTAACCCTCTCAGCCTGTTCCGCTCCAAGTAAACCTTCTGCAGCGCAGACACCTCTTTGTTGTCAGCTTGAATAAAGCTGATGTTACAGCTGGACAGATCCAGCATCTCTACATTCGTCCCATTTGTAAACACAGACCAGCGCACGTGACTGAAAGCAGAGCCGGAGTAGTTCAAGCAGCAGACATCAGCAGGAACCTCAGAGGGGAACTGGGACAGCGTGGTGGCCGGTGGACAGACACATCCACAAACTGGACCGGTCTTTATCTGCAAGATGACAACCAGCAGGAGAGTCCAGTGGAAAAACATTTCTGAAACACAGAAGAGCAAAGCTTTATCAGCATGACTCCCAACGGTGATGCTCTCCTCCTGGTCCCTCATTCAGAGCTGGATTTAAGCTAACAGAGATGTACTAATAAACCCAGCAGCTCCTCTGAGGACTCCTGGTTGCTGTGAGGATTATAAAAGTTGCCATGGCGACAGGGATCACAGGGGAGCAGCAGGTCAGGGATCGGCTGTAGGAGAGGAAACAGATGCTGCTGTGAATTTCTCATGAAGTTTACGCTGCTTAATGACCGAGTTAAACAAACCCAGAACCTCTCGGGGAAACAGAAAATCCCTCGTTATGCTTTAAAATCAAGTCAAGATGAGGCTTTGATGCTATTTTTGGATGATTAATTGATGAATTTTACAATTTTAAGGTCAACTGCATTGTTAGGAAAAAAAGATGCAATTGGGAGTTTTAGAACCACCTTAAAAAGACTCGGAGTGGCTTTTATCACAGTCTGACATTTACAGAGCTGAGCTCATGCGATGCAGGAAGTTCAGACGTAAAATAGACAGATCTTTTAGTTTTTACGTTACGAGCATCAAGTAGAACAAATATACAGATTTTTCTGTCTGAGCACATCTGGATTCATTTTTTTTGTAATCTCCTGTCAGTGATCGATTGGTCCAGCTTCAGCTGACATGACAAACATGTGATTTTAACTGATTGTGAGGTCAAAATCCCCTTGCTTAGAGCTCATTAAGTCTAAACAAATATGCAAAATAAAAATTCAGACATCTTTCAGCTTGGATTTTTCAGCCTGCAGGTGTTTTATTTTTGACTGCTGGGTGAGATACTCTCCAGTCTAGTGAGTTTGTTTGTTTTCAGAGGTTCAGGACACACCCTCTCATTACACCGATGCTGTCATGATTCCTGTTTGGGTCTGACTGGAATCTGGTTTTCACAATGAATCAGTGAATCAGGGCTCAAATTACACTCAAATCCAAAAAAACACTTTATTCCTGAACAGTAACGGAACCCATAATGACCTCTGATGTAAAATCATCAACCTCTGCATTTGTTCACAGTCCTCCGTATGCCATGCCTTTTAACTTTTGCACTGATTTGCATGCCGTACAGTTGTGCGGAAGCCTGATGACCATCAACAGACATGTTCACAGCTCCATCGTTCCCAAAAACAGGAACAGGAAAAGCATTTCGGCAGCTACTACATGTGAGGAGTAATTTGCCTAAATTTGGATGCTTTAGTTTTAAATGGAAAAGCTGCTCGCATGTGAACAAGTGCTGCTGAGTCTGAGCTTCTGCAGCCCAGAGAGAGGAGTCAAACTCTCATTTAAGAGTGATAACAGGAGTAAAGGTTGTGTCTGACAGCCTCGTGTTGGGGGTTTCTGTATCAGGAAATCATTCAGCGTAAACACGAAAAGGTGAGCTGATCTTTCACCGCTTCAGCGAGAAACTCCACATGCAAAAGGAGAAATTTAAGCTGGCGAACATGGATGATCTCACTTGCTAACAATGTGAGCTGATACTTCCTCTCTAGCAGCAGAGCCTCCACTTAAATGATAGTTTAATGCATCCTTTTATTAAAGTGGATTTGAATGAATAAAGATCAGGCTGCAGCTGAGAAATCGTAGTTATGAAGTAAAAAGAACAGAAAGAGCAGCAGATGAAGAGATCTGTCATAATGCAAACGTTTGATCATAGCAGAAAAGATGTGGCAACTTTAAAAACACCAAAACAGAATTATAATCCTGTTTTTGTGGAAATGAAATGTGTTTTCTCACCCACAGCTGCAGCATGTTGCTCTCTGGTGATGGAGGACTCCAACATCACGTCTGTCTCCTCTGCATCAACTGAAGCTCTCCTGAAGCGCTCTTCCTC
This sequence comes from Aphyosemion australe, assembly GCA_006937985.1. Classification (NCBI taxonomy): domain Eukaryota; kingdom Metazoa; phylum Chordata; class Actinopteri; order Cyprinodontiformes; family Nothobranchiidae; genus Aphyosemion; species Aphyosemion australe. The sequence goes on along the minus strand of SSNS01000068.1, from coordinate 1,507,641 downwards.
CTCCTCATGGGAGGGTTTGTCTCCTGAGTGGAATGTGGAAATACAGCCTCCTACGTGCATGTGTGTGAGTGTGTGTGTGTGAGTGTGTGAGTGTGCATGCTTATCTGTTGGGGAGCATTGATCAAGTTAATCCTCTGACAATGTTCATTTAACGAGCCTTTGTGTCGCAGCTTGACTGTTTGTGGTTGACAGATTTTAATCTGACAGCGATCCAGACAAAGTTTGCTCTGGTATCAGCAGCTGTTTGGTGACATGGCACCCCCTGGTGGCTGACAGGAAAATGGAAAGAAAAGAAAATAACGCTATTTTCAGCCTCTGTTTGGAGAAATAGTCAGCTTTAGATCTGCGTTTTTATCTTTTCAATAACATCACATATTAATATCTAGACCAGGGGTGCCCAATTCTAGTCCTGGAGGGCCGATATCCAGCACGTTTTAGTGGTTTCTCTGCTCCAACATGCTTGATTTAGTGGTTAAATCACCTGTGCAGCTCATCAAGCTCTGCAGAAGCCTGTTAATCACCTGCTGATTGAAATCAGGTGTGTTATAACAGGGTTAAAACTAAAACATGCTGGATACCAGCCCACCAGGACCAGGATTGGGAACTAGACCAAGCATATCTACTTCCTTTTGCAGAAAAGTGATGCCAGGATGTCCCGCTGCCATGTTGGATTTTTGGACCCAGAATCTGCAGGATGTGGGGCTGAACGTCCTGCATCAAATAACTAATATCAAAACTCATTCAGTCATCTTCTAAACCACTCATTCCTCAGGGTCATGGGGAGCTGGTGTCTAACTCTGGCAGTCACCAGCCGAGGGACAGCTAGGGGACAACGTGGACATGCCTCCAGTCCATCACAGGACACACAACTGGTCACACTCACTCACAGTGTGTGTGTGTGTGTGTGTGTGTGTGTGTGTGTGTGTGTGTGTGTGTGTGTGTGTGTGTGTGTGTGATACATGCATGTTTTTGGGCTGTGGGAGAAAACCAGAGTACCCAGAGTAACATGCTAACTCCACGCTGATGGGCTGCAGATGGGATTTGAACACTCTCTATACCAACTGCACCACCATACAGCCCTTACAACAAACCATCATTTTGAGTGAATATTAGAGGAAATTAACTCAATTACAGTGGCGGCTGGTGAAATAAATCCTTGGTGGAGCTATGTGTGAAAAGCTTTCCCTTCTTCCATATTCAGTATTCAATAGTTGGAATACAACTACATAACAATAATTTATTTCCCTTATCCAAATAAGCAGTTTTACAGATAGTGAACCATCAAATTTACAAATAAATTAGACAATACTTGAAAAATACACAAGCGAACCGTGTACGCATTTAAGAGCACCTGCAGTCCCTGATTTTCATTTTTGTCTTGATTCACATTTAATTTTGACATTAGTTTATTTTCCAACTTGAGTTTTCAGTCTCCGTGTGCTCCAATTAATCTTCCCACAGCCTTAAAGTGCAAAACTCAGTCCCACCAGTAGATGGCACCAACATGACATAGACATCGACTTAGATATCCTTATTTTGAAAATTATAATTCCATAAAATGAGAACAAATAAACATATTTTACTGCAACAGCTCTCTCTCTCTATATATATAACAACAGTGTGTGTGTGTGTGTGTGTGAATGAGGGAGGGAGGGAGGGAGGGAGGGAGGGAGAGAGAGAGAGTGAGAGAGTGTCCAAGACAAACCGAGCCCAAGACTAACCCTAACCCTAACCCAACCCCAACTCCTACCCGCATGCACACAATTAAAAGTGACAAACTTCATAGATACACACAGAGTTATAACTCTTATACAGAGTTTGATTATACTATTGGGTGTGTTATTGGGATTTTATAACATTTGGTAAACTCAACCACAGCACAGACAAAATTGTGGGGACCCCCCTTGGGGGGGTCATAGACCCCAGGCTGGGAACCTTTGTGAAAATAATGTTTAGAATAATCCAGGTTGCATGTAGACAAACACAATTAAGCAAAATTGACATGTTTATAGTAAATATATGCATATTTATATATTGTAGTTTTTTACATTTTAGATTTTTTTAAGGAAAAGGCACCACTAAGTGATTTTCTTATTTTTCAATCAGGAAAATGTTCCATTTGTGTACATGGAGGGGGCGGGGCTTAAAGCTTATACTGCAACCAGCCACTAGGGGGGATTCATGTATATGGTTGCATTTCGACCTGTGCAGTCCAATCTGATGCTAAATCTTTATTTTTATGAACAGAGGCTATTCAGGAAGATGGAGTAAGATTTTTTTTATTTATTTATTTTTTCAAAAATAAACCCCAGAATGTTGAAATATTAATCTGAAAGCCTCATACTGACTCATCCCGTCACAAATCTGCACAAAATCATTCATTTTGGTCTTGCTGTTTAGTTTAATTTAGGTTCATTGAACCAGTACAGCGCAAAAAGATTATGTTACACATGAGAACAATGCAATCATTGTTCTGGTCAGAGGTTTTCTAGCCAAAGGCCAATTTGCAAACTCAGTCCTTGGTTGTTGGAGATTTGTGCTGATATTAAATTTGAAGATTTTTAAACACAAAAAGACAAAAACATCAAATCCAGCTGTGTCTTGTTTTATATTGAACCAGTAGATGGCAGCATCGAATCACTGGTATGATTCACATCCCAGAGAATTAAAATAAAGGATTCATTTTGAAAATCTGATGAAATAACCTGTTTTGAGTTATATTTTATACAAAACCAAACCAAGCATCTAGGTCATGTACTTTTAAACAAGATGAGCTGTCAGATGTGATAAATTAAAGATTCAGAATTATTACTACATAAAAAAGAAAAACATTGATTTTATTTAGATATAAAAGACAGATGCATGTTTGTACACTTTATACAAAGTTCAGTGACAGTAAGACACGTCTGCTCTGCTATTAAATCAATGTAAACATTTTCTGTTTGGGGATTTCTTTGAGACTTTATGATGAGGCAGGAAACTCCAAAGATGTTCCTGTAAACAGAAGTAATTTCCCTTCGACTAAATACAAAATACTGATAAAAACTGGACAAGAAACACGTAAAGTCATCCTGCTGAAGCAATAAGACGCAAAACAAGATAAAAAAAAAGATGTTTTTAGAGTTAATTATAATTTAGTGCAGTTTGTTTCACCTCCTCACTTCTTTACATTCATCCAGACACTAGGGGGCAGCATTGGTTCAGCTCACTGCAGTTTTAGGCCAGAAAACAAGTTGCTCAACATTTTCTTGCCTTTTCAAAACAAAACTTGCTGCTAATAAACAGGCTGTGATGTCATCTTTTGTTTTATCTCACTTTATAAACAATGTTGGAGCCGTTAGCTTAGCATATAGGCTGAAAACTTGAACTTTACTATAATTTTTTAAAGTATTCCGTAGAATACAAAACTGTTGACAGCACAGAATCACACATCAATTTTAGTGGATTTTATTCTTTAGGGTTTTGTTTGGTATTAAAGCTCTACTAGACAAACAAGGACTGAAAAAATGTCCCAAGATATTCAAATATTCTACTAATCTTTGCTAACTTTGGTCCAACAACTGTAAAGATTATTATGATTATTTCATGATTTCAGGGTTTAGTTTATGTCAAAGTCACTCCTGAGACCCCCCAAAAACGAATGGTAACACTTTATAATAAGGGTCCCTTTATTAACGTTACTTAGTGCATTATTAAGCATTAATAAACAAAGGGTTAAGTGTCCTTAACGTTAGAACAAAGGGCCAAGGGGGTGTCTGCTTAGTAATGCATTACATACTATGGTTAAGCAGTTGTTAATACTTTTTTAATAGCTTATTAATGCTTAATAATGCACTAAGTAATGTAAAGAAAGGGACCCTTATTGTAAAGTGTTACCAAATGAATTCTTGTGTCCAATAATCTGGTGTCCATTGAAGCTGCGTTGGGAATATGTCGCTCATTCTATCCAGATCACAAGTGCTGTGGTCATTTCTGAATATAAAATTAGCTGATAACACACATTTGTTTTGGTGCCAGATTTCCTGCTTTGGTTTTTCTGGTCCTCCATTTATTTAAAGCTACTGATAAAACTTTGTGAGTTCTTCCTGAAACATGCAGCGTGCGGTGCGATAGATGTGACTGAAGGGATGGATGTCACACATCTTTTGTGCTGCATGTTCAGTTCTTATGGAAGGGTTTCATGTTTCCATCATGAGTCCAAGTAGATGGAAAATATCTGACTGAGGCAGCGGTCGACTCCTCCGGTCTGAAAAAGGAAGCTGTCCTCGGGGCAGGGGGACGAGGAGTAACCGTCCTCTGCTTGGCCCTGAAGGTCCTGCAGCAGGTTGAAACCTGGGATGAGGAGAACAGGAAAGCTGAGCTAAAATCTGATGTGACTGCTAAACGTTTCCAAAATGTTTTAGTGTGAGGTGTATGTTACCTGCAGAGTGAGGGGCGGACTGGTTTGGGAAGTAACTGGCTGGTTCGAAGCCTTCGTTACTGACTGGAGCAACCACCTCGCCATACAGACAGTCTTAGAGAGCCACAGATGAAATTTTAATAGATAAAGGCAGCATTAGAAAGAAATGGGACATGTTGCACAGACGTCTGGTACCTTGTTGATGCTGCTGCTGCTGTAGGAACACTGACTGCTGGAGGTTGTAGGTTTTCTGGAATCCCGGCAGCTGAACGTTCCCTCTCTCTGAGGACTCAAACAGGGATGCTGGTCTCTGCCTGCTGATATATTGAGTTTTCAGTATCCCCACATGTATGATGCTCACTTAAATACATAATTACAGCTAAAAACTTAACTAAACATATCAGGGTTTCTTCCAGACCCACAGCAGATTTTTCACATAACACCCAAGTGATGAATTCCCAAAACTAGGACAGCAGTAATAGTTTAAAAAAGTAATATTGTGTTTTTATCAGGTCACATAATTCATTTAGTGACAACTGAGATACAAACTTCAAATATGCAGGATTAAAATGTTTTTATACTAGGACGATACTAAAGAAAGTACTAAAAACAATCACGTTAAATTAAAACTAAAATAAAGAAAATATAACATTTGAAATTTTTCATTCTTATCTGTTCAAAGGGGGGTATACATATATATTTTCCAACATTAATGCCATTAATGACTCAGTTATGATCATTTTTCCAACTCTTTAAAATATAATTAGTTCCAATACAATAAATGATGTTTGAATTTGAAAAAAATAAATGTTATATATATATATATATATATATATATATATATATATATATATATATATATATAAACAAACTTACACGCTAAACACTCCATATTTTCTGATTTGACCCGGATTTAACCAACAAGGCTGCTGAGATTAAAGGTGTGGTTCACTGAAAAAACATTTTTTAATGATTATTTCTGATTCTAATGGGTGACTCAGAGTTTTTCATGCAGGCTGAACATGAAAATAGTCTCCTCCACCTATCTCCTGCATTAGCTTCTGATAGAAAATAGACGGTGAAACTCTAGGATTTGAAAATCCTGACAGATCTACGTCACACTGTCACTGAACATTCATGGTCGATCTTGACTCATGACGGGAAAGGCTTTTGTTGTTTTAACATTCAGGAATCAGCAGAGAACATCCCGACTAGTGACAGCTAACAATTAGCATTAGCAACACCACCACACACACAAAAAACTCCTCCAGGCTTGTGTTATTTGTGGAGATAAAACATCAACGTTGCAAGTAACTGGTAGAGTCACATTGCTGTTATCCAATCTGAGGCGAGATATCCAAATTTCAGAAAATAAGACTCCAGAACCTGTCGCCTGCTGCCACTCTGTGCAGCAGCAGACTTGTTGGTGTTGATCCAAGAAATGATTTTTTGCCCTGAGTACGGCTTGCAAGGCATTCATTCCTAGCAGATCAATGCAAATGTATCAATTAAATGAATGTTCCACACCTTTAAGAAATGTAGCTTCTGCTGGTGAAACGAAAGTGATTCAGGAAGCGATCTACAACATGCAGGATGGTAGTTGTAACTTTCACACAGATACATACATCCAAAGGGCCAAAGTTTTGCTTTAAACTTTTCAAACTTACACTTTTTTCAATGCAGAAATGCATTTAGCTTAGCTGTTAGCTGTTGAAAGGGCCTCTCTTATGGAAATGTTCCCAAACTAGCATGATGGATGTGTGTGTGTGTGTGTGTGTGTGTGTGTGTGTGTGTGTGTGTGTGTGTGTGTGTGTGTGTGTGTGTGTGTTTGTTTTATAGATAAATATCACATTACAAATAACAGAATTTCACCTTTATCTTACCTTAGCTTTTTTCTATCCTAACCTTTGATAGGCTGTCTGATGGTAACTCAAGTATCAATAAAATCCTTAAAAATTTCCGATCCATTAGATATTGTGTAAAAGTACGCTGCTTTAACTTTTTCATTCTCAGTTTCATTTTCAGGTTTATTACCCAGACTCTTCACAGAAAACCATTAATCATCTCTTTTCTTTTAAAACACTTCTCATCTAAACAGTGCCGTTTAAACGTTAAGGAAAAAAAGCGCTTTTGCCTTCAGGGGGTGTAATGTAGACACCCCCTGATGATTTGTGCAGAGCTGTATCCGTCGCTGCAGAGCAGGAATGTGCTGAGTCTGCACAAACACTCTGACTCAACATGGAAACAAATGAGTCAGTGCAGCCAAGTCGACAAGAAGGAAGAAAGACAGCTGAACCTCTCAGAGGAGATATGCAGCTGAACCCCCCGTTATGGTATTTGACTCCCTCCTCTCTTCTGCCTTCAAAGAGCTCTCTCTTGGCATTTCATGAGTCCTGGGAGCGTTCCTGGATGATGTTCTGTAGCATATTGGTCCCCAGAGAGCCGAGTGGCCTTGGTTTGTGCTGGAAGGGTTTTAGTGGGCTTCATAAACAAGCCGGCCCTGGTCAGAGACACCCGTGGCTCCTGGCCCAAATGCAGGCTATATTTGCATCTGACCAACTACAGTATATAAAAAAAGAAAATGTTTGGATATTTCTTTTCATATCTATCATTTATCATCCCCAGGTCCCTTTACTGCCCATTTCCCATGTCAAATGCTATTACATTTAATTTAACAGTCTCTGCTTTCAGTGGAGAAACACAATAAAAGCCTAAATTAATCAGAAGGGCTTTTCTGAAACCCAAACTGATATGAATTACAGATGGCTGTGGTTTTCTTGAGGTAATAAAGACCAGGCTTGGTATAAGATTATGTAAACAAAGCGGGCTTTGATATAGTGCGACTGTTAAATGTGCAGCGATGACTGCGAGCCCCAAAAATCCAACACATCTCCGGATTCCCTCGGTGGGGCCCCTGGAACATCAGCTCTGACCTTAGCTAGAGGAGTCTGCTCCACAGCTTACATTCCTGCTACGCTGCAGTGGCATAGCTGGGATGTTTGGAGCCGTCCTGGACCGATCCGTCGCTTTTGTGGCCGCTGTGCCCAAACCGCTACGATGCAAAAGAGCAACATGGTACGAGCCCCTACGCCTGAGGGAGCAGCTGTCAGCAGGAGTTCAGGAAAATGTTTCCCTCATCATATATATTACCGGTTAACCACCAGTTACTCGCTTTCTCTTTTAAAGCTAGCTCACTAGCAGTTTATCTAGAACAAAGGTCTGTTTCTAGTTTGCCAAACAGCTAATAAGAAATAAAATCAGAATTTTATGCTACTTTTGACTCTTTCTGGACAAACAAAAAACCTAAAAAGGAAAATAATGCAAGCGGACCAAAACAAGGACATATCAGACATATAAGTGGGACAAGTTAATACGATACAGCAGAAGATGCACACATACCTAAAAGGAAAATTTGGACATTTTATAGTCACATAAAAACAAATCCCTTTATTATTTTTATCATAACACCTGACATTACTGCTGTACGGTGAACTGGACATGCATATTTTAGCTCCCATTGAGGTTCTCTGCAAAAATAGTGCAAGAAGACACCACCAGGCCACGTTTTCATCATGAAACAAGATTTATTAGTTAGGAAATGGATGTTCCCACACAGCGTTTTTAAGCTGTCAGAAGCATCTCAATTAATTTGATATAAATATCAGTTTCTGTTACAGACTATGACAGATTTTAGTCTGATAAGTTACTTTGCTGTCATTTTTTTCATTTAAAAATTTTAATCTTGATAAAAGTTACAACTCGCCTATCTGCTGACAAACGTTACAAAACAACTCTTAAACTACAGCTACATCCAATTAGTAGATTATTATGCTGTTTTTTAAAGATACATAAGTGAACAAAATACATTTTTGCAGATTACATAACTAGTAATCATAAAACAGGTAATTATATTAAAGGTGTGGTTCACTCGTTTAATGGCAAGGCAGCTTTATTTGTATAGCACGTTTAATCAATGCATTTGCAGTGGTCTCTGGTAGGAATGAATGCCTTGCAAGCCGTACTCGGGGCAAAAAAGAGCCCAGAAAAGCTTGGATCAGCACTGACAAGTCTGCAGCAGCAGAAAATGGCACAACACGGCAGCATTTGGAGTCTTATTTCCTGATATTTGGATATCTTGCCTCGGACTCTTCCACTGACTTGCAACGTTGATGTTTTATCTCCACAAATAACACAAGCTTGGAGGAGTTCTGCTGTGTGGTGGAGTTGCTAATGCTAACGGTTAGCTTCTACTAGCCGAGACATTCTCTGCTGTTTCCTGGACGTTAAACCAACAACAGCCTTCCCCGTCGTGAGTCAAGATGGGTGAGTCCATGAATGGTAAGTGACAGTGTTCTTGGATCAACACCAACAAGTCGTCTGCTGCACAGAGTGGCAGCACAGGATCTGGAGTCTTATTTTCTGAAATCTGGACATCTCGCCTCAGATTGGATAACAGCAATGCGACTCCATCCTACCAGTTACTTGCAACGTTGATGTTTTATCTCCACAAATAACACAAGCCTGGAGGAGTTTTTTTGTGTGTGTGGTGGTGTTGCTAATGCTAATTGTTAGCTTTCACTAGTCGGGATGTTCTCTGCTGATTCCTGAATGTTAAAACAACAAAAGCCTTTCCCATCATGAGTCAAGATCGACCATGAATGTTAAGTGACAGTGTGACGTAGATCTGTCAGGATTTTCTATTTTCTATAAGCTAATGCAGGAGATAGGTGTAGGAGACTATTTTCATGTTCAGCCTGCATAAAAAACTCACAGTGACCAATTATAATCAGAAACAATCATTAAAAATGGGTTTTTCAGTGAACCACACCTCTAAAATCTTAATTTTAAGCATTAGTTTAGCTCTTTCATAACAAGCACTAACCAACTTGGCAAATTAAGCTCTATTAGTCCAAAGGTTTTAGATCAAAAACCAAACTGAAGGGCATCAGAAGCTGGATGGATATCAACCCACAATCTGGCTTTTGTCCAAGTGTGATCCAGAATGAGATGAGTCTGATCTGCAGAAATAAAAATACTCCTATTTCCATTATACGGGATAAGCATCTAAAAGATTATTTTTAAAAAAGACCAATTAATTGCTTTCAAAAGCTTTTCAAAAGCCAAATTTGTGGAACAAAAACAAAATTTGCATAAATGTCAAACATTTCACTTATTCTGTGTAGTAGTGGTTCAGCATCACTCTGAGTTTCTGCAAAATAAACTTTCATTATTCATCTTTTCTTCTGTTTTACTTTTGGTAAAAGCATTTCTGTACAAGAGCCATCCTCGTCTCCGAGCCTGTATCTGATGGTTTAGCTCCATCCCACCCTTTCCTTCAATCACAAAACACACAAACAAGCACACGTTCCAAATCCCCGCTGAAGGATTCAGCTCGGAGCTGCCGCCGAGTCCCGTGAGTGTTTAAAAGGAGGTCAGCGTGACTCGAACCAGCCAGAGTAAATACTCGCCTGGTTGTGAAGTCAGAGCGTGATGCTGGCTGGGCCGTGAAGCAGAGATGATTTACATCCACGAGTTTAATGTCTCGCTAAGTTATTTGGTGGGAAAACAAGTGTTTGGATGGTGTTGGCTTTGGCGGATCTCTGAGTTCTGTGGGCACCAGCTTCAATCTCTAAAGAGGTGTCAATGAGCTAAAGCTTCATTGAAGCTCTGCTCAGGTCCACTCTGCTGTGTTTAAGGGTCACTTTGCAAAACTTTTGTTTTATTTAGATTTAGATTTCAGCTAAAAACGAAGCACATAGCATCCCCCTTTGCTTCTTGGCTCTGGTCTGCTGCTTTAAACTAAACAAGATGCTCTTAAATCTTTCAGGAAGTCTTACGTCGTTCTGGAACGTGCCACAAGGCAGTTAGACCAAATAAAAATAGCTTTCTGCTGGTTAGGGGGTCAACAAACCTTAGAGATATTCATTTTCTGTTATTTTATCAATAAAAGTGACGTTTAGGTTGTAGATCATTTAAATCACTTATTGTTATTTATTGTGCAAGAAATGACTGTTTTATCATATTTCATTGTACTGGTGTATACTGGTGTATTGGTATTAGTAAAAATGAATCTATGATTTGAGGTATCTCTGCAGGTTATGCAGAAGAAACCTCCTGGACTTCCTTAAAACTAATTTAAATGTACAAATCTAGAAGTTACGAGGTGGGAATGACGTCGGACCCGACTTAACCGTGCTCCAGGGGCAGGTCAGAAAACCAGAAGGCTTTGCTGATTGTTGCATTTTTTAAGCTATTTAGTTGGATAGAAGTGTGTGTGTGTGTGTGTGTGTGCGTGCGTGCGTGACTAAAAATCTGATATAAAAAGACAGAAATGAAAATAAAAAGTTTATTTCTGCGGCTATCACAATCTTTCACGTGCAGAATAGCCATATTGGATTTTGATGTCAGGAATCTTCCAAGTCAAATTTCCAAATTCATTTGTCAAAGTTCTGACAAATGAGTATAAATGTACGGTGGCCCAGAAGGTTCACCATAATACAAAGGCTGCGACACGACGACGACACAGATGCTGAAGTCATAATAGAACGGAAGTTGTGATAAGCCTCAACTTACTCTAATATAAAAGTTACGCTAAAACCTTAAAAACGCCAAACACAAGCCAACGCAGTCATATTACTCCAGTTCTGGCGCGTCTCCATTGGCTCCCCATTGCTTACCGTGTAAGGTTTAAACTACTGATTTTTGTATTCAAGGCTCTGAATGACCTAGCTCCAGCCTATCTGTCTGACCTCCTCACCCCTCATGTCCCTGCGAGTGCATTGAGGTCTACTGACCATAGACATGTATATAAACACTAGATGGCTCACCCACACTGTTCACCAATAGAGTGCAACGTAGCAACGTGTCAGCCATCTTACTTCAGACAGCTGCCCCGTTTCGTAACATTGGTGTCAATGGTGCATGTACTATTTAAATAACTCTAACAAACTGTTTGATTTGTTATAAACGCCAGAAACATGGCTGTGAAATATGACGGATTTGGACCGTTAATTTAAAAATGTGCAAGTAAGTCGTCTCAAGCCTATGTGTTATAAGGTTTGTAATAATGCACACTGCTTATGAATCTGCTAATATTAAATCGAGTTAAGAGTGTTTTTGTTAAAGCCATCGACTCCCGCTTTCACTATATAGTGTTTATAAACATTTTTATACTACTGACCACCTGTTACTTTGCACTCCCCGTATGTCCTATAGTTACAGGGCGAGTGGGTGTTTATGTGTGCTGCAACCAGGCTCTGGAACTCGCTACCGACTGAAGTCAGACATCTTCTCTTGCTGTTTTTAAATCTCGTTTAAAGACCTATTTTTATGGCCTGGCATTTGGCCAGTGACTCTTATCTTTTATATCTTTTATTACTTTGTACTGTTGGTTTTTATTTGGATTGATTTCTTGTGTTTTATCTGTTTTTAATGGAACGTGACCTGTGCAGCACTTTGGTCAGCTGTCATGCTGTGTTTGAAATGTGCTTTAGAAATACACTGGTATAGTATGGTACACATGTGTTCTGTCTTGCTGTGACTAATCTTCATTCCTCTCTTTTACAGTACATATCACCACCTCTCTAGCTTCTCCTCTACCTGCACCCTGCTCTCACTGCAGATCACTGTGTCATCTGCAACCATCATAGTCCATGGAGACTCCTGTCTAACATCAGTCTGTACATCAAAACAAACAAGAAGGGGCTTAGAGCAGATCCTTGATGCACTCACACCTCCACCTTGAACTCCTCCGTCACTCCTGCAGCACACCTCATTGTTGTCTCACAGCTCTCATACATGTGCTGCATCATTCTAACATACTTCTCTGCTCTCCAGACCTCCTCATGCACCACAGCTCCTCTCAGCACAGTCACACGCTTACTCTAAATCTACAAAGATGCACATCCTTCAGACC
>SSNS01000068.1:1430189-1495107 GCA_006937985.1 Aphyosemion australe | reverse complement strand
TTTTCTGTACTTCTCCTTCAACATCCTTAAAGCAGAGGTAGCATGTGTAGTACACTTTCTCGGCATCAAACCATTCTGCTGCTCACAAATGCTCACTTCTGACCTAACCCTAGCTTCCACCTCTCTTTCCCAGAGCTTCATTGTATAACTCATTAGGTTTATGTTATCTGGAGTTCATAAACAATCCCACATTACTCCTGTCCTGGCCTCACTTTACTGGCTTCCTTTGAATTTTAGAGTTCATTTTAAAATCCTATCCTTAACCTTTACTGCCTTACATGGTCATGCTCCCTCATATTTAACTGATCTGGTGCAAATCTACACTCCTGAACGCTGCCTGAGATCGGAAGGTCAGATGTTACTGGTGGTCCCCAAAACCTGTCTAAAGTCCTGTGGTGATCGCTCCTTTAAGGCTATGGCTCCGAGGCTATGGAACGTTGTGTTGATTCCTTTTATGTGTTTAAAAAACTCGGCTTTTTAAAAATGCTTTTACTTAATTTTATCGCTTGCCTTATTCTCATGTTTGTTTATTTTCTTGTATTTATTCTGTTTGATTTTAATTCTTCGTATTTTTGTTGCATTTCCTAAATAAATCCAATCTTAAACATCCCATCTTCACACCTGGACCTTGTTAAAAATCAAATTGTGCAAATACAAGAAAATGTCATAAATTTGATGTTTAATAAATCACGGAAATGCGATCACAGACTTTACAAGCTTTTGTTTTATTAGGCAGGCGGCCTTTCGTGTTGCTGCTGAGGCTATAAAAGTAAGTTTACATGCAAACGCTCAGCGACCAAAGAGCTGAGCCCCTAATGTCCAGAAACCCAAGCCCTGGAGGCTTTCAGCTGCTTCGTTTTAGTCTCACTTCTACTTTTATTCTAAGCTAGACAACATTGGTCTCAGTTTACAGCACACATGAGTTCTGCGGCCTCCAACTACCTAATCAGCGCAACCACAAAGCCATAATTCTATCTTTGGTGATAATGTCTTTGGCTTATTCACGAATTCATAAACTCATTTATTTCTGTCTGTTGTGAAGCATTTGAGCAGGAAAAGAAGCGACTGCAACTTTTCATCACATAAAAAGGAGGATTTGATGGTTTCCAACAGTAAAATGTGGAGAAGAATATGAAAAAAAAAATGTTTTGGGGTGAAAATTTGGAAAAAGGCTAAGTTTCAAGAGTGAGAGCTGAAACTGTGGTCTGTTTATTTAAACTATTTTTATCTTTAGCAATAAAACTGCCAAAACAATATCTTATTCAGCTCAATTAGATCAAGTTAGCAGCAGAAATCCCTGCAGAAACTTCAAACTGCCAAAAGCCACAAAAGGTAAAATTCACTTTATTTTTTGCAACTTGGATGAACTGAAGATTTAAGTTTGCTTCTGGGAACATAATTGAGTGTCATTAAAGTACTCTGCTTCCCTTTGAGAAACAGGAGCCGAAAAAATATGGCAGAGGGTGATTGAATGTAAAAAAATCATCTACCTGGGCCAAAAAGCCCCTGAGGAAAACAGATAGACTCTGACTTTCAACTGCTGCCATTATGGCCCATTAAAGCTCTCAGCATTTACAAACAAGTTTAAATCTGGGGATTTGGTCACTGTAGATGCGACATGTTTCACTCGTTCAATTCTTAGACTCACCCGTTCCTCATGCTGCCGACGTTCGTCAGCGAAGACACCGGACTGTTGGCGTCAAAGTGCTCCTCAGGGGCTGGAAAACAGGAGCGAACGTCTCCGGATGGAGGCAGAAACTCTGGATTTCCCCTGCTGTTGAGGGTCGAGCTGCTGCTGGAGTACACACCTGAAACCCAGATCAGTGATTTCACTTGACCGAGATACTCTAGTGATATAAAAAAATCACAGCTGAAACTGCTAATCCAACATATTTCACCACCAGTAACCAAGATGCACGTTGGAAGTGATATTTGTGACATTTTTGGGGTATTTGTGTCCAACTTTCTGACACTGATGCAAATTCACAACAGTTTCTCAACTGTTACAGATGAAAATGAGTAAAGAATTAAGTAGAAGACGCCAACATTCGTCTTGTTTCTCAACTGATATATGAAACAATATTTTAAAAAATGTTTTTAACTGAACCATTTATTGCCCAATGTTAATAAAACAACTATTAAAAAAATCCATTTTATTGTGTAAAACAGAATCACAGTAAAGATAAATAAAATTGGCTTTCTACCTGCAGATCCTCCACCAGTATAGATATATAGAACTAGATAAGGCAGGTTTGTGGTGAAGGCACTAATTCTGATACTCCATCTGGATGCTTTAAGGACATAAGCAGTTTGGTGCTAATTAACAATAATAGTCTATGAGGGGTTAATATGGCAAATATTTACATTTTAAAAAGATTATTGAGTCAAAAAGGGGCAGAAGAAGCATCAGTATACGCATGGAGACCTAAACATTACAACTGTTCATATTAATAATATTTAGTGTAATCATTATTTGTGTTTTTGAAAAAGTATTTTAAAAGCAACATTCCGCAACTTTTACATCTTAAAATTATGCTTTTTTGTAAAGTTTTTGCATCATAGTATTATCTATTATGTTCATTTTCATACCTGTGATAGTGTTGGGGGTCCCACATCTGTTTACTGCGCTATACAGTTTTTGTGCATCGGGTAGCAACGGAAGTACTGACTGGGTGTCGTTTTATGGCAGAATATGGCAAGCCAAAGGGATAAAAAAGTGCGCATTCTAAACGCGTGTTATGTCCGCCAAAATGCGCGTTTTGACGCCAAAGGGGGCAAAAACTCGTGTGTTCTAAAAACGAGCATTATGTCCGCCACAACGCGAGTCTAGAACGAGCGTTTTGGCGGACATAATGCGAGTTTAGAACGTACATTTTTTTTATCCCTTTGGCTTGCCATAATTGTATAACGTAGACTTGCTGTAGCAGCGGCAGATTCACCAAAGAAAGCTAGAAATCCCTTATCAGAGGAATATAGGATAAGAAAAGAACGTGATAGAGCAAGAGCAAAGACCAGAGTTATTATTGGGCCGTCTTTTCCTCGCTGGAGAGCTCTTTTAGAAAGAAAGGCATGAACTACGGACTCTGACCTAGCCATGCTGCTAATGGCTAGGTAACTAATAAATTATTTCACCAGGGTTATTGTGTTTGGTCGGGCATAAAGTTGTTATACAGTCCTGATAAAACTATTTATTCAATGTGTGGAGGTGGAAAAGTTTTTCGTTGTTTTGCCTGACATTAGGAATGTAAACATGCCACTTTTGCCCGAGAGAGATTTAATGTTACGACAGTGATGTTACGCAGCAAGCCTCTAGAGGGCGACAGAGACCATATAACTGCAATGTTGCAGAATGCTGCTTTAACCAAAACAATTGGGAAAAAAAAAGCTAAACTTTGATGCTTACGCGTGTAGCATAAAGTAATAAAACTAACTATAAAATCATAAAATAAAAAGCTGTAGCTTGTTAGTTGATTAAGACTCATCTTGTCATTTAAAACACATTTTAGATCTGCAACAAATTATTCATAGACAAAAGTAAAATAAAATTTTAAATATGCTTTTACTTCCTTCTCTTTTGGTCTCTTTTGGGTTTTAGACACCAAATAACACGAAAGTGGTCAGAGGAACCTTTCTTGATTTATTTAGTTTTTTTCTTTTGCTATCTTTAACTACAGTCCAACTAATGCTAACTTAGCAACTTTGCCAATAGAATCAGCAAATGTTTTAACGTTTGGCAAATGTATAGACTTCTAGTATGAATACCACAAGAAATGTTCTTATTTTGAGGTTTCAAGGTAGAGAATTTGTCTAAAGCCGACTTCACACTGGAGGCATCAGCGGTGCAAAACGGCAGCGGAACGAGTCTATGGGTTGATCCAAACTGGCCGCGGCGTGGAACTTTTCAGGCGCGTCCCAGAAGCGGCATGCCATGCCACTAAAGATAGGATTGGGTTCTATTTTTGCCACGAGCCGCTTCTGGGATGCATCAATTTCTGCAATTAACAAAGCGATAGACAGGAAATCAACCACGGTTTCAGTGTAAAACGTTCAGTCATTTTCAAAATAAAAGTCTATTGCAGAGTAGGGCTGGGCGATATGGCAAAAATTTCATATCCCGATATAGCTCATTTTATATCCTGATAACGATATACATAACGATATGGCATTGTTTCTTTTAATTAAATTCGTAGTTAATATAAAATTTCAAGTGTTTGCACCAACTCACCAAACCCACGTTTCTCGACCGTGTAGATTGGAACCATGTCTATGCAGATGTGCTTGGCAACTGCAGTAGTGATCTCCTTCATCTGCGGGAGCTGTGGTTATATGGTGCGCCACGGCTAAACGCCTGTTGCAGCGTCTGTGTCTGGAGTTTGTTATGAGCGCTTACGCTACCACTCGACGCTGCTTTTATGGCTTTTGCTTGTTGACTCTCTGTATTCTTTATTGTGGTTCTTGCGCAGCTGATAAAATACATTTGTAGTGTTGGAGTCTGTTGTTGGCACCGGGAACCGGCAAACTTTACAAACAACTGCTTTCTGGTCCGCGTCGGCCTTCCTATACCCAAACCACATCCATACAACAGAAGTTTCCCCTCTTTTAGGTACAAGCTCCTCCGTTTGGGTTGGCAGGTCATCCTGTTGAAAATTACCCTGGTCTGAACCGCGTCCGCTACCGTCCTCCTCCATGTTTGTTTATGCATGGCTAGCGTGGCGCGCCGCGCGTGCATGGACATGCCGTAAGGCATCATGACGTAAAATACTGCCGTAAAACGCCGTATCGTGGTGTAAACGATAGAGCTTCATATTAAACGATAGACATTTTCTATCGTACAGACGAAACATTTCGTCATATCGCACAGCCCTATTGCAGAGATGTGGTTTCTTATCTATATGTGTGACCTGATGGTTTATTTACTCGCAGCATTGTTTGAGAAGTGTAGCGGTGTGTTGTTCATTGCTCTAATCCTGGCAGTGGAGAGGAACAACAATATATATGACATCAAACAGTGATGTCAAACGTTATCTCCTTCGTCTTCTTTTTGGTTTAATGGCGGATGCTATAAACAAACCGTGACCTTTGAAGTCTCGAGGGATTTTGTGATCTCGCGAGTCCAGGGAGTACGACGGCAGAGATGGCGCTCCGCGGCTGAGACTCCACCCGTGTGGATCGACTCACCATGAAGCACGCGAGTAAACCATTCTGCTGCTGTTCTGTGCCGCTGATGCCTCCAGTGTGGACCCGGCGTTACAGGAAATGATGTTTGAAAGTGGACAACGATGCATTTTTGTTCATTTAGTGAGTCAAAACATTTATTTGTGTTTAGTTTAAATTCTGGATAGCTGTGATCTGCACTAAACTACAGCACAGACGTTGTCATCAAGCTACGTAGACGTTTAGTCTTTTC
The DNA here is from genome assembly GCA_006937985.1 of Aphyosemion australe. NCBI lineage: Eukaryota > Metazoa > Chordata > Actinopteri > Cyprinodontiformes > Nothobranchiidae > Aphyosemion > Aphyosemion australe. Next base: position 1,489,700 of record SSNS01000068.1, on the reverse strand, counting down.
AATGACGTCATGGTTATAAAACCAGAATCTTATCGAGGCACACCTGTAGTTTTGAAACGAGTCACATTTTCAGATGACAGAAACAAAAACATGATTTGTGAGATGATGTGTGCTTTTCATTTTGAGATTTTGGCTACATTAGGACACCGTATAAACGAGCAGAGGAAATAAAACACTCAGATGTGAAGGGTTGGCACAAAGCAAAATGAAAACGCAATAATGATGTCATTAATGTGCTAATGAGCATGTGACATTGTATAGAAACATTTCTGCTATACTTTCCACTCAAAATAGTTCCTAGAGCCACCTGTGCACCCTCCATCATCCCACTGTTTATAAAAAACTGACTGTACGTAAAAGGAAAGGATCCCAACACTTCTGAGTTCATGTGCTGTTTACAGTTAGTGCATATGTTCTCATAAACCCATCCACAAACACACACGACTTAATCAGAAAAAGATTTCAGGCCACGATGTTTGTCCGTTTTTGATAAGGAGAGAGTCCTCTTGGGATATTCTCAGAATTAAACACTGACACGCTTGTTTCATTCCTGAATAAACACAGCTTGTTGTGCCGTTTGAGGCTTTTCCCTCAAAGTCCTCGGAGTAAAAACTGCAAGTAGTCTGAAGTAATAGTCGTGGACAGCTCTCCTGGACGCGCTCTCCTCTCCGACGCCAACTGAGCCTCAGTATTCCTGACAGCTTCTTGATCCGAGTTCAGCCATTGAAGGGGAAAGAGGAAAAAAGTTTAAAAGTTGGCTGGAAAGCCGCTGCTGGCGAGGCTGAAGGACGGGCGGAGTGAAGGCCAACTTGCCCACAGTCAGTGCCCGGTAATTGGACAAGGTAAACACTGGCATGATGAGCTATCGCAGAAGGAATGAGATGGAAAGGAGAGGGAAAAGGAGCAAATGAGGCCATGGGAGAAAATGAAAGCGACAGCTCAACAGCCCAGGTGTTGGAGTAGCTACAACTTCTCTTTGTTTTTTTCCCCAGGAGGGCAAAACAGACAGACGTTCGCTACCGTTTCATACCTGTGAAGTCATCCAAGGTGGGCAAAGGTGAGCTGGTTTCCTGGTGGGAGCAGGCAGAGCTGTGGAGATGCTGCCTCGCCAAACAATCGCTCAACATGTCCGACTCCAGCATATTACGAACGTGAGCCTGCCAATGGGACAAGATACAGATGTTCATTAGGATCGTGTGTTTTATGTTGCGTGTGGATGAAAATAATTATGTTAAACCTGCAGCTTACTTGCTTTCTACGTGTATTTTGCAGTTTGGACGCGCGTTTCCCATGCAACTGCATGTTTTTAAAAGGGCAAACTTTGATTACACGCTGTAAATCAACAGAAAACGGTCTCTCTTTTCCTCCAGGGGGTTTTCTACCGTTCACTTTTCAAATCTATGATGCCTGGTTCTTGTTTCATGATGCATTCCAGCTTCTTGAGAAACAAAATCCAGAAATCTTGTTAGGCAAGTTATTCCAAAATGTTCAAACAAAGTTATAGCAAGACAATTTACTTTATTATCCACCATTAGCGGAGCATCCCCCGAGGACTTTATGAAAGGTTTTACTGACAGAGGAAGCTCACAGAGGCTGCCAGAGAGCCGTGTACGTATAATCAGCGAGGAATATCTGCCCAAATCGGTGTTTATGAAGATGCGAGCTTCAACAGCAGGGTCACGTAAGCTTTAAGCAGTTTACGAAGTGTATATTTCAAAGTCCTATTCAGCCCCGGAGGGTTTACTGCAGCGAGGGGTGTGTTGGCTATGTCATAACATCGAAAACACATGTTGTTCTGTTTAAACCAATAATACACAGAAAACTGAGTGTCACTCATGGTCCATGGAAAACAAACAAAACCCAGATAAGGCAGAACAATGGGCTCACTATTCGGACTTCCAGGGAGTTTGTGTAATAGTTCTGTTGTTTTCATCCTACTGAATTATAAACACGTTCACGTTTTCCCTCCTGTTGCTGCACAGCTCCATCTTTTTTTCAGCTTTGAGGTTTTAGGCAAATGATGTGTAGTTGTCTTATTTGCCTTTAAACAAAATGTGTTTTTTTTTATTGGCCAGGGTTCAGAAAATAAAATCAAAACATTCTTTTCCTTTTCTGTTTTGTACTGTGAGTTGACATTATTACCGCTGATGTTCTGTTTAGAAAGAGTAAATAGTCTCTTTTGTTTACGACGCTGAAATGAATGAATTAATCTAACCTAATGGTACGGAAATGCTCGTTTCAGAACACTTTTAAGGGAATTTCTCTACAACCAGGACGTCCTGGTGGTCCAAGGATGAATGAAAATCAGAGATGTAAATCAGAATTTTTGAGTTAATCTAATTTATTTAACTGAATCAACAACTGTTTACTGAAAGTTTTTATTGTAAAATGAATCTTATTTCCAGGCTCATGAAAATCTGCAGAAGAACTTAATCAAAAATGAGCAAGTTCCTCGATGCTAAATAGTTTTCAAATCCAGGCATTAAAGCGATACTAAAGAGCTTTAAACACTTTAATCCTGCACGTTTTAGTTGCTAATTTAATAGCTCACTCACCTGCACCAGGGTTTCAAGCTCTATAGATGCCTGTTAATCACCGACTTGTTAAAATCAGGTGTGTTGACACAGGGAAACAACTAAAACATGCTGGATAGCAACACTCAAGGATCAGGATTGCCTAATCTGCTGTAAGCTATTGCTTTCAAACTGGTTGGAGTGGTTATTGAGACATAAAACTTGAGCAAATTCACATGGGACAGTGCTCTGTAGTCCTCTGACCAGAAACTGCACTAAACAACTTTTGTGTTCGAGTCGGCACCTGTGGAAACCTGCTTTACGGCAACAGCGGTTTACAGTGCCGATCGCTCATATAAGGGCTAGTAGTTAGCTCTTCCAGTTCGTCAACTGTCAATTAAAAGCAGAAGAAGAAAAGGGAGAAGAATTTTACTTCCTTTGTTGGCATCATGGTGGAGCCTGGAAGTAAAAGTAACAGAGTAATGTCTTTGGAGGCGAAGCAAAGAGCTAAAACCAGAGTGAACATCGGCGTGGCCTACGCTAGCTTGAGGGAGCTAAAGGAGGCTACGAAATCACAGACTGATGGTGACCTGGCTTTGTTGCTTCTGGACTTGTAAGTACTGTAATATTATTTTTTCTGTCCAACAGTGTGGATCTTTATACTTTGTGGCTCATTTTAGTATCAGTTGGCTCGTGTTAGCATTTGCTTGATGTTGGTAGCGCTAGCTACAGCAGGCTCCTTGCAGGGTTACTTGTGACAGCGGGAAACGTATCAGGTGATCCTTTAAACACAATTTCTGATTTCTAAACTCATTTGTAGGTTTTATGGTGTCCTCTTCACACCTACTCACCAACACAGCTCTGTGACTACGTGCCCGGACCGCTCAGGTTTATGACGACTGTATCTTTGAAAGAAGAATAAATTCAACATCAAATCAAAGGTCTGACACTACAAAACAATTTCTACTAGGGAGGCAGTCACAGAGCTGAGTTGGTGGGTGGACCCTGAATTCTGACCAACAGCAAGCTCTCACCTTTCTTCCCTGTTCAGATCGTACTTTTAGCACACAATCTGTGTGTGTTGTGCACACTTTAGTGATAATCTAGAAACGTTAACAGAATCGATTCACCTCAGGAGTAGCGACAAAAGTAGAATCTGATGCTAACAGGAAAGACAGCCCTGCTTGTATTTGAAGAGTTAGGGCGGGCAGGAAGGTGGGGATGAATTTGTCTTTACCTGGGAAACGTTTTCTGAAAAGACCTTAAAACTATTCATTCGTCATTAATTACTTCAACTCCCTTCAGGCAGGAGTGGCAGCCCCGTAAAAGAAGCATGCTGCTGAGTAAACATATGACAAATTTCCTGAATGAATAATTTCTTTGAAAGAAACGACTGTTATTTTATTAAAGAGTTTTTGACAGTTCTGCTGCATCCTGGCATTTTCCCCAGTGTCCCAGCGCCTCCTTTTAGTTTAGTCTGACCAGTGAATGTTTAAATCTGCTCAGAGCCGGCCCATGGCATACGCCAGTTAAGCAGCTGCTTAGGGCCCCCACACCACCAGGGGCCCCCCAAGAGCCCCAAAATAACGTTCTAAAAATATATTATATTAATTTAAAATAACATTAAATAATTCAAACCAAATGCTATCACGTTAAAAAATAATTTAAATATTTCATAGTTGAAACACCATAACAGTTTTATAGCTCTTCCTGCTATCGGCTGATGCAAGTGTTGGGGGAAATGCGTAACGAACCCTTACGGAGGTGGGACTTTACCGCAGGTCCGATCCGATCCACCAAAACAAAGAAGCGTCATTGAGCACGGAGGACAGGCATGGGCGTCGCACCCGTGGGGGATGTGGGTGTTTTAACACCCACGCTTTTCCAGCAGTTTTGCTCAAAACTTTACTAACAGTCTGGTCCCTCCGTGTTTCGCTCGCTGTTTCCCCCTCTCCCCCTCCCTTTCCTGTTGATCATTGAAACCCGCACCTCTGCGCACCGGTGTTACGTCAAAGATTCCCGTACGTTCCATCATTGATATGTTTCTCCAGCTGCTCCGCGCCTCCCACTGATAAAATCGCGCACGCTCATTACAAGCTGCACTCCGAGCGCGCTCTGCTCACACCACAAGAGAACTACAATCTCGTTGAGCTCAAACATCTTATTTGAGCAAATCCAGAGCTTTATGGGCCCCTCCCGATACGCAGAACACGCACTCCATGAGGGGCCTCGTTTTGCGCACAAGTACTCATTCTCTCCAAACGCGCAAAAGGCGCATCGCTGCTGCGCGCCGCACACACATCACCGTCAGCTACCGTTAGCCCAGGCAGGAGAGACCAAAGAGACGAGTTATCAGACACCGTGCACGCTCCCACAATAATTGACAGCAGCAGCATCTGAACAACCAGTGGTCAGATGCGCCGACAGGCAGGTGGAAACATGGAGGTGGAGATGCATCCAAACGGATGAGAATAAGCACAAGAAAAAAAGTCAGAACAAGAGGAGGAGTGCGCTGCACTTGAAAGTGGGAATGTTGATAAAAAAGAAAACCTTTGTGAGCATAAACATCCCAGCTGCTGCTGATCATGAGACAGAAGAGACGATGATTCTGTCTGGATGTGGACTGGAGAATATTTTACAGCAGCTCTGATTATTTATTAAATGTTTTGTTAAATGCACAAACCTTCACTTCTGTCCTGTTGTCTCTGGTTCACAGCCTTCAGTCCAATAGTATCCTATAATTAGTTGTTGTAGTCATATTTACATCAATTTCATTTGATAATTTCCCATTGAGAGCAAAACAAATCTTAATCTGCTTGTCTGATAGATTTCTGGTCATAACAGGGTCGATGCTGAAGTCTGAACTTAACCCTAACCCAGCTGCTCCTGCTGAGTGAAGCTTGAGGCTCATCAAAGACACAAGAACACCTGAGTGGCAGTAATTTAACCTAAATTTGAAACTAATCTATGAGACAGACTCATTCCAGATATTTCAGCCTTTATTTGTTATAATTGTGATGATCATGGCTACAGCTGATGAAAACATCACATTCAGAATCTCAGTTAAAATATAGTGAAAAGGTTCAATATTCTAGACTCAGAGTGTCACACTCTAATCAGCTGATGAATCCAGAACACCTGCAAAGGGTTCCTGAGCCTTTAGATGGTCTCTCAGTCTGAGCTGGATTACTGACATAAGTGGACTTTTGCTCTAGATTCTCGTTTCTGAGTTCCACCTGTAGACCACATTAGAACAGGCTGATGATGATGATGATGATGATGATAATGATAATTGTATGTATATTTAACAGTGATTTTTGAGCGAAAAGGCAGAATAGATTTTTTTTCGTGTTGCTTTAGAATTTTAAAATTTGTCCCACATTGAGTAGTCTCTGTCCCACATTTGGCGAGTTGGGATCTGGTCACCCTAGTTGTAATGTGGTAATATTTTTGTCAGATTGCTCCATGTGTGCTATTAAAATTAATAGTCATAAAAACACCTATATGATATTAGCCAAGTACAAATTATGCTAATGATAGTGAGTATGTTATACACATTGTATAGCCTAGGAATGATTATTTGATTATTGAGCACCTGCACTGTAGGGGCCCCCAAATGAAAATCTGCTTAGGGCCCCAAAGAGGCTTGGGCCGGCCCTGAATCTGCTCCAATCGCTACTCACTATTGTTACCCCACGCTCGGTGTGTTTCTCATGCAGGCAATCACAGAAACAATCATGTCCTCCTCTCAGCTAAATGTTTAAAGATCCAAGTCGTGGTTACCTTGACCTCCCTGTCCTGCAGGCCTTTGGCAGAATGAGCTTTGACGTGCTTCCGTAACGAGCTGGGATCGGTGTAACGCTTGGTGCATCCCGGGATCTGGCAGGCGTATGGTTTCTGTAAACAAAACACAACAAGAGGAGCTGAGAAAAGTCCAAAGGAATGTAAATAAACCAGACTGTTAAACAGGATTATGATTTTACAGTCAATTTGTTACGATGCCGAACATAAAATAGGTGTGAAAATATCCTACAACAAGAGTCGTGTGTGATTTTCCTTTAATAGAAGTAAAATTGTGTTAATGTTCCTCATCATGAATATTTACCTTTCATCTGTAAGCTTGAAGAGAAAAACGAGAATAATTTATAAATACATGTTTCTTATAAGGCAAACCATAAATTATATACATGCAAACTGAGCACATTTCTGCACATTACTTCTTTTTGCACAGCCACAGTTTTATTATGTGATAACAAACCTGTTATTAATGTACTCATAATGTTAGAGCATATAGAAACATCCATGATGTAGACTTAGACAAATATTTTGCTTTAATTAACTCAAAAGCAGGACCCTAGCCCTAACCCTAGGTTAGACCCAACTGACTGTATTTAAAATGGACCAATGTCTTTATTAGATGGGTTAAAAAAATCAGATTTATTTGTAGGTTTGCATTTGTCATAAAAACAATCTACGCATGTAAAAACAAAGCTAGATGCTTCAACCAACTGTTAAATCAATGACAGACACTAATGTTCAGAGAGCTGCTACAGGTTTTTGTAAATTCCCAGAAAAAAGGACTAAATGAGTCCATGTTAGTGATTTTTTACTATATGTAAAAACTTTATTACATAGTTTTATGAAAAATTTCCAAAACATTTTGAAGATCACTGAACAAATCCCTTATTGTTTCCCAGTTTTTTAAATCCAAAATTATTGTTGATGGGTGAGCACACATCAGATGATGCTCACTAAAATGGGGGGTGCCTCAGGGATCCGTTCTTAGCCCTCTACTTTAATCCATCTACCTGCTCCCCTTGGGAATGCTCTTTCAGAAGCACGGCATTCATTTTCATTTTTACGCCGATGACCGCCAAATTTACTTGCCAGTGAAACGGGGGCGACTGAGTACGCTTCAGCCTTTGGTGGAGTGTTTGAATGAGGTACGTGCTTGGATGGCCTCAGATTTTTTGAGCCTTAATGAGAATAAAACTGAGATCATAATTTTCTCTCAAAATGACCGTCAGTCGCATGGTCTGGACCTCTTATCATTGGCTCCATTTGAGAAAACCCTGATCACTGATTTGGGTGTCAAGTTATAGATTCCACCCTGACTGGACTCCCAGGTGAATGCAGTTAATGTTTCTATGGTTGGTTTTTATTTCATTTTAAAACAGGGTGCACTTTAAATTTTATTCAATCTTTTTCAATGTAGTTTTCCTTTTTCTCCTATGTTGTTTTTATATGTGCTTACTGTTCAGCACCTTGGGCTACCTTGATTGGTGGCAGGAAGGTGCTTTATAAATAAATTGATTGATAATTGATTGTGTACTTACATATACATCAAATGATTTAAGTGCAAGACTAACTGGTTTTAGAAAAAAATACTGGAGCCATTAAAGGCATATTTTGGTTATTTTTAAGTGACCCTACCTGTACGTGATGTCACTGAAAGTAGGCGGAGCATCTAGAGACAGGAAGTATTCTCATAGGAGCAATTTTCAAGATGGCTAACAAGCTAGAGGCTAAGTTTTGGTGTTCAAACAAATCTTCCCCAAAATAACTTGTACAGATATGTTAGAATGCTATATGATTTGTTTTTAAACCTCTACGATTTAGATTGTTCAATTTACGGTTTCTATAATAAGAAATGTAGCAGAGACGGGTGAAAAGTGGATTTTAAAATCAAAAACATGTCAGATTTTCATCATTTGTGAGCTGCGACTTTTTTGTTTTATGTAAAAAAGACATTTCTGATTTTGCTTTTGCTCTTGCTTTTAATTTAGAGGGTAAACTTTTTATTCAACCTGTATTTTTAGTAACATAATTCAAGCCGTTTTATCAAACTCAAATTTAAATGTTCTTGCTGGCTGTTGTGTTATATTATATCCAGCAGTTATTTACATGCAGACAGTCCTCCGCTGGGCCTCCGTAGCGGCGCCAGATGTGTCTGATTCCTGATTTGTGACGCAACCGAGAAAACCGCCATTAGCCAGCGTGAAACCACAAGAGGGAGAGAATAACTTTCTACTCTTGTTGTAATAACAACAGAGAGCTCCATCCCATCCATGTAATAAGAGATGTGATTTGCTGGATTTCAGCTAAATCTTTACTGCTTGTCAGCAGGAGTAAAAATAACTGTTGGCTTTGGAGTAAAATCCAGAGAAAGTGTTCAGTTTTAACAATTCCACTGAACTAAAGCCGTTTATCTGGCAGAAAGAGGAGTACGAGGATCATTAATCTGATTTTATAGGTTTGTCCTAAATAAAAATATTGCAAAAACATCATAAATATAAATGTTTATTTCCCCACTATGATTACAATTTTTATTTTAGAGGAAAATAATGCACTTTTTCCTTAAAATGTACTTGATATAATAGTTTCTGCTCTCATGCCCTCCATTGTCTGATAATATTTGTTGATGGATTTAAACTATTTGCTTAATCTGGATTAAATTCCAACAACAAAGAGGGAAAAAACACAAACAGGATCCAGAAAGAGAGTCTCAGGTGAGTGCAGGTGTGTTCTGACCGTGTCCAGGTGCGTACGCTGGTGTTTGGCCCGGTCGCTGGAGTTGCTGAAGGCCTTTAGGCAGCCGGGGTGTTGACAAATGTACGGTTTCTCTCCCGTGTGACTCCTCAGGTGGATCTTCAGGTTCTCCAGACGGGAAAACGCCTTTGAGCAGCCCTCAAACTAACAAGAGAGATTTACAGAAATACACAACAACTTAGACTAAAATACAGAAATGTGTTGAAAGAATATTGTTTTTGATTAAAAAAAAAAAGATGTTTTAATTAGGTCTGACTTAAATTTATAACATCCTGAGACCTGAGTTTATATTAGATTCAAATTTTAAAATCATAATTAACTCACAGCTTTTACATTTCATTGAACCTTCCGGGCCACCGTAGGTCCGAACGTCTTAGAACACTTAACTTTATAACCTATGGATTTTTTCTATTTCAATTTACATGAAGATTTAACATAAATTTGTCAAATTTATAGGGGTTGAAATTTAATTACGATTAATTAATTAGAAAAAAATAATGCGTTAAATTTTACCCCTTTGATCAGTGCCTTGGACGAGGTATGACAACATTAGACATTTCACGACAACTTAAGCATAATCATCACACTATCAAGAGATTTGTGGCTGATTCAGAGCACAGACTGGTTTGTGCAGAAAAAGGCAAACTGAGGAAGATTTCTGCCATATCCATGTATCGGATCAAGAGAGCAGCTACGGAAATGCAATTATGTAGCAGCAAACGGATATTTGAAGCTGCTGGTGCCTCTGGAGTCCCACGGACATCAAGGTGTAGAGTCCTCCGGTAATGCAACTGTGCGTAAACCTTCTGTTCGGCTACCACTAAACCGTGCTCACAAGCAGAAACGGCTGCAGTGGGCAGAGAAATACCTGAAGCCTAATTTTCAAACAGTCCTCTTCACTGTGTGCGGTGTTAGCCTGGATGGTCCAGATGGATGGAGTAGTGGATGGTTGGTGGATGGCCACCATGTTCCAACAAGGCTGAGATGTCAGCAAGGAAGTGGTGGAGTCATGTTTTGGGCCGGAATCATGGGAAGAGAGCTGGTCGGCCCCTTTAGGGTCCCTGAAAGTGTGACGATGACCTCGGCAAAGTATGCTGAGTTTCTGACTGACCACTTTCTTCCCTGGTACAGAAGGAAGAACTATGCCTTCTGTAATAAAATCATCTTCATGCATAACAATGCACCATCTCATGCTGCAAGAAATACCTCTGCATCAATGGCTGCTACGGGGATAAATGAAGAGAAAGTCACGGTGTGGCCTCCATCCTCTCCAGACCTCAATCCAATTGAGGACCTTTGGAGCATCCTCAAGCAAAAGATCTATGAGGGTGGGAGGCAGTTTAAACTTCATCAATAACACAAATACTAATATTTATACATCCCAAAAAATCCCACAATGGTGACCTTTATAATGAGACCAAAGTAATCAAATAGACCTTGTGGTTACAGAAATATTCTCATTAAAGTGTGGGTAAGTCATCTGTGCCTCCCTAACATTATTTTTGATTAAAAAAAACTGCTTGGGTGCAAATTGTCTTGAACGATTAAAATGCGATTAATCAAGATTAATTATTTACAAAGCCTCTGATTAATTAGATACATTTTTTAACCGAGTCCCACCCTTAATAATTTAATGTCAAACAAATACGACATTTTACATGAAAGATGATGTCTAGGGGTTGATTTTATAAAGATGTACTACATTAGTGCCACTTTCTCATGTAATAAAGAAAACTAATTACTCTTCAGTGTTTAAAGCTAACCTGGTCTCCATTAAAATGTAATAAAGTCCTATTTTCCCATTACATCTGAGTGACATGGAACACAGCTATATTAAGGAAGAAATATATTTCCAATTAAAATCATAAAAATCGTGTAGCAGTCTTTTCCTAAACAGCTAGCTGCAACAAACCCACACACACACTTGGCTGTGGTAGGTTGTGCCTTAAAGTGTTTCTGTTGGGCTGAAGCCAGACAGGCAGCAAATATCTGCATCAACAGGGTTTTTTCACGCGTTGGTCATAAAGAAGAACTTTGTAAATTCACACAAATTCATGTTGGACCCTTTTTTTTCAGATCTTACAGGTTTAAAGATGTTGCGTTGTCATATGTAACCTTTAACTGAAAGATTGACCTTAATGACTTTTCTGATTCAGCTTATTTTAGGTGCAACTCTAAAAGCAGGAAGAGTGACTTTCATCTAAACTGTTTTTCTTCCAAACATCCAGTCCAAGTTTTATTAGTTCTTACTAATGAGTCTGTAAATGTCACTCACTTCATTTAGCTGAATAAATCTGTTCAAAAAAGGGAAACTACATCAGTATGATTAATTTACTCCAAGGACTGAAACCACTTCTACCTTGATTTTAACAACTGATTCAGTCGTTTTTCTCTAGAACAGACTAAACTGAAAGTTAACCAGAGTTTCTAAACAACTAAAACCTTTCTGAAGAAATTCTGAAGGGCGCCAACGCAGCTACGGCCTAATATTTTAATTTCAACATGCTTCAACTTTTGTCTATAAATCTAAAAGGTGATCTGGGATTTATTATTGAATAAATTTAACCCATGAGAAGCAAAGATTTTTCAATAGAAACTACACCACTCTAACTGTTGCTGTGTGAAAATTTGTGGCCTTCCATTTCAGCAAAAGTTTTGGGGAAGCACAGTTTCTGTTCCATGCCATTTTATTTTAGTATTTTTTTTTTTACTTCCAATTTTGTATTACTTTGTTATCGCATTCACTGTTGTGTTGCAGCTTTTAAATAAATAAATTAATTTAAATAAATAAATACATTTGTTGAAAGTTTGGGGCCACTCTACACATTGGGCACAAGAGTTGAGCCAGAGGAAACATGCAGAGCAGGACGCGCCGAGTGTGACGAGTGATTACGGATACCCGAGTCGATTTACTATAAAGACAGACGATATTAGCTAAAAGGTAAAACTCACCCCTCATCTCTATGCACCTGATCCAACTCATGCTACCACTAGAGTGAAAGCACTGCCAGCATTCAAAAGTGACCAAAACATCAGCCAGAAAGCAGAGGTACTGAGAAGTGGTCTGTGGTCACCATCTGCAAAACCACTCCCTTATTGGGGACGTCCTGCTAATTGCCTATAATTTCCACCTGTTGTCGATTCCATTTGCACAACAGCAGGTGAAATTGATTGTTGATAAGTGTTGCTTCCTAAGTGGACAGTTTGATTCCACAGAAGCGTGATTGACTTGGAGTTACATTGTGTTAAGTGTTCCCTTTATTTTTTTGAGCAGTGTATATTAACAGAATATACCCAAAAACGTTACCAATACACACTAGTAGCTCGGTTCCACTGCGCTGTTCTGGACAGGGCAGGTCACTGTTTTTTCTGTGCCAATTGTAAAAACAGTTCGAACAACCGACCCGGACCGCGTCATTGATGGCACTTTGGCCACCTTCTGTTGTAGGTCTAAAGCAAAATGGATTGGAACAGTTTGGGTGGAGCAACAACACAGTCCACTGATTGGGGGACAGAAAAAGTCACTATCTGCAACAAGCACAAGAAACCGCAGAGTTCCGTTGTTTGCATTTTCATTAGTTGTACACAGATGTGAGAAAATGCCAGCAAGTAGCAATATAGAAAAGGACAGTAACAGCTGGAGTGGAAATGGGCGAAATACATGGAGGAGGTACGACACGCTGGACGCCATTTATGACCACAAACCGGCAAACTGAGGCAGGCGTGGACTCAGCAACTGCGAGTCACATGTGGAGCCTGTTGGTAAGAATTTCTTTTTTGTCTTTAGCTCTGCAGACCATTCATTGCAGCACAAAAATACTGAATAGTTGCTCAACTTATTTATGAAATTGCACATGACGGTACGTTTAACCCCGCCTGCCAAGTGAGAGGCCAAACTGCGATTGAAACGCTCTCCTGAAACTGCAGACCTATACCGCTCCACGATGACCCGCCCCGCCCCGCCCCCTGCAGTGGAACTGAGCTATAAAGTGATCAGGCTCAGAGTGTGTCACATCTATAACGGTCCGGGCGGAAACAGTTCTCTATCTTTTCTACTAGATAGACTCTCTCTGTTTTGATCGTCAACACATTCAAATCCTAGTTGTGGACATGTACATAATGAACATTACCATGGCTAAAGCATCATAAATTATGTCTCAAATGAGGTGAACCTAAAAAGACTTTGGGGACCTGTGTTTACAGCCTGAAGAAACACCTGATGATGTTATGAGCTGGTAAATAACACTGAATCCCTAAAAAAAAAAAAAAACACTGACTGCATTCATGTGAAATATTCATTTTCCATTGCTGCACCAAGAGTGACTTCACTCACATGTTCGGTTTATGAAAATGAAATGATGTTGCTCGAGTAGCTCAAGCGTGACCGGTGACTAACATTTGGTGTTAATGCTGATCTAATATTAATCTGTTCACAGGCAACTCTCCACAGTAATATATTTATGAGCTGGCAGAAGCGCGGGACACTATAATGAAGTAATTCAGTTAAAGAGGAAGAGTGAGAACTTTTAAATGAATTATTAATCTGAGCGATGGGTTGATGACAGCAGGGAATAACAGAGCGTTAGTCACTCTGAGGGACGTGCGTTTGGCCCCAAACAGAAGGTCACGGTGGGACAGACGTGAAGAGTTAAGCTTCAGAGTGACTGATGACAGACGTGATGAAGGGCGACGCTGCTTTGCGGGCTCAAAGGCCGACGTTGTGATGGTTAAAGCAGAAACATCACAGCTGTTTTTTTTCTAAAACATGATGTGTTCTGCTATAGTCTTCATCTTTGGATGCATTTTTAAACGTTAAAATACAGGTTTTCAGGACAAATCTGGTGCGTTGGAACCGAATCATGACATGTTGGAGCATCGACGTTGGAGGTGATGACAGCCAGCGATTTCAATGTGGAAATAGTTTAGAAGGCTCTTTTCTCAAACTTAGTTTGACATCGGCTTGGTTTGTTTTAATTTGTGAAATATAATCAGTTTCCATTGTTGCAAAAGGTCAAGGTGGCCACCGTAGTTAATCAACCTTATGCAAAAACGGCTAAAACTCGGTCGTATTTGCAGATATTGAGCTGAATTTTGGTGTGGTATCAGCTGAGTCACTCACAACACAAACTCTGAACAGATTAGGCAAGAGCTTGTTAGATCGCTCATAGGATTTGACCAAATTTGCCTAAATATAAGCTGATCAGTTAAGAACTCGGGCACGGTGATTCTTCTATTTAGATCATTCAAATTTTTTGCTCCTGCTTGAAAAAAAAACCTATAGTAAGCGTAAAATGGTTTAATAATCTATTAACCAATTAATAGCTGCTTTTTCATATCACAAAATAAATTAGAGTGAGATAATCATGGTGTTATAGGGAAAAAGACAAACTTTTAAGTATTTGTTGGTTCTTTAAGAGAAATTCTGAGGCTTAATAAATAATTACTTGTTTGTAGATGGAAACGGGCAGAGTTCAGACCATTTATTTGTGCTGCAAACATCCAACATTTATTTATTTATCCATTCATTGAACAGAGGCTTGTTTCTCTCTCTGCATGCATGAGTAAGGGAAACAAGTAAGCAGAGGAAACAGGTTGATCGTCCCAGAGTTTAACAGGCTGATGATCAGTCTGACCCGTAAGCAGGTTCATCCCATTCAGACGCTGTGAAGCTGTTGAATGGCCCGTTTGAAGCAAAGCAAAAAGGTAAAAGTGATGGGATTTGTTTGGGTGGAGAGTTTCCGAGGCTCCTGCATGCGCTGGAAGAATCCCTGTACATGTAAAGTGAGTGAAACCTCTATGATCCAAGGTTCGAAAGGAAAGACTTTTCTGGAATTAAATTCTCAAATGTTTCAAGTTTATATTTATTCCAAAAAGACCTTTAGAAAATATTTCTTCACTAATGTGCATCTAAATAAAAGAAACACAGCAAGTCCAGAAAAAAAAGCAAAAGCAGAAAAGAACTGTGCATGCAAGACTTTATTATATTAAGATTTACAAAAATGTGTATTAAATCATCTCCAATGCTTGTTTTTGAGGTTTAAACAAATAAAATTGGTCTCTCTTAGCAGGTAATGTAAACTTATTTTGTTCAGAAATAATGGAGGTTTTTAGCCTAGAATGTAGACCATCTCCTGCTGAAGCAAAAATAATTTTGTTTTGCATGTCGGTCTAGAAACGCTCCATTGGAACCTCCGCAGCCCTGGCCAGTATTGTGGCTGGCCAATCACTGATAGAAAAAACAATGTTTTATATCTTCTTCCCTGCTTCTTCCACGATGTATGGTGGACTGCCCCGTTGACTGACATCGGTAGCGGTCCAATTACAGCGCTCTACTGGTTTGGTGGGCCAATCACAGCACTCTGTTGGTGGGCAGGATGTTACTGAAAAAACAAAGATGGCGACGACTCGTTTGAAACGGCTTTGGCATCAACTATGGACTGTTTTGACTTGGGTTCTTCTTTGAGTCAAGAGCAGATGGAGGTACGTAAGTTTATTTAGAAAAAGGATGAACTTGCATCTTCTTTGAGTATGGCGGACTGCCTCGTTGACCGACATCCATAGTGGTGAGTATGTCACATTGTCATCCAATAGCATGCGGAGACAGTTTGAAAGACAACCGTAGATCCCGCCCCATGACTGAGAGCCATCAATGGACCGTGGCCAGACTATATATTAACATATATATAGGGTGGTTTGCCAGGCTAGGAGCTTTTCTCAGTTTTGGCCAAATCTTGAACTTGGCATTATTATTAATCTCATGCAGTTTGCAAAATCTTGCACAAACTGTAAGCACTCATAAAAACCCTCAGCCGCTACCATATCAGATTTTAGCACAATATCTAGAAAACTGATAAACTAATCATCATTTGGGAGTTGGCTAAAGTTGATTAGTAGATAAAAAAAGTGCTCAAGAGGTTCTGATAGTTCTATCCAGAGGTTTATAAGACATTTTGCTAACAGACACATGCTCACAGTTTAAAGCAGAAGATTTTCAAAGTAAAAGTCTGCATTTTTTACTGGTTACCTTTTCGTGTTGTGATCATTTTAAAATATGTTTGTTGCAAACAAAACCAACCAACTCACCATGCATTTGTTGGGTTTTTCTCCTGAATGGACCCTCATGTGGATGAGCAGCTTGTAGCGAGCGTTGAAGGGTTTGTGCCGTCGAACACATCCGGTCCAGAAACATGCAAACTCCTCCCCTTTGCGCTGGTCGATGTGCACCTTCTCAATGTGCCTCACCAGCTCCTCCTGGCTGCTGTAGGTGGCGCTGCAGTCGATCCAATGGCACGACTGCTCCTGCTGGTCCGAGGTGAGTTCCTGTCCTGCAGGTCTGGGACACTGAACAGGGGACTGTTTCCGGTCCTGAGAGTTGTAACCCTGAGGAGCCTGGCCCAGAAGGAAGGGCTCCCCCTGCTGGTGGTTCATTTGAAATGGCTCCCTTTTACACGGTGAGAAATCATCTGGGGGTTCTTGTTTTATAGTGCAGTACTCCTCCTGTAGATTGTGTTGATGCGGAGGGAATTTGTTGTCAGAAAGAGGCAAGCAAGAGGCAGGACATAAAGCTGAGGAGGAAGAGGAAAGGGAGGAAGGTTCGAAAGTTGATGATTTGTTGCAGCTGGTAAGCACATAGGGAACAGGCAAGGAGGGCTGAGGGTAGCAGCTGATCCTCTTGGCACTGTTCTTCAGGTCAGTTTGAGCTATGGTGACAAAGTCTTCGACAATCTTTTCTACGTGGGTCTCTGCTGTCTTACAGCTGAGGAGAGAGTTGAGGTCACAACCCAGCAAGGTCTTGGGAAGGGAGCACAGCCCTCCAGAATGTAACAAGGGCTGGCAGAGGACCCCAGAGGACAGCGGCGCCTGAAGATCACCAGCATCCTCAAACACGCTCCCAAAACCAGGTAGAGTCAGCTGCACGTCTGGAGGACCAAGATCAGGGGGCCACATGCCAGCCCCCTCTACCACCAAGAAACACCAATAAAATCACTGATCTTCTCTGAGTAAACGTCCTAATCCATCACAGACACAAGCTTCCTTTGGATCCGACATTTGGATGCAAGTGACGACGGATGAGCAGCTGCTGGCTTCTTCTGGAGGTGTAATCGTGGCGCTGCTGGGTCAGTCATCACGTGAACTCTGTGAGAAACAGAAACCAAACTTTAATGATTCACCTGAACTGGTAAAATGAATAAATCAACCAGAAACATTTTACATCAAACCTTAAAGGTTTGGAACACTCGTTTAATTGATACATTTGCAGAGGTCTCTGGTAGGAAAGAACGCCTTGCAAGCTGTACTCAGGGCAAAAAAAGCCCATAATTTTTAGATCAGCACCGACAAGTCTGCTGCCTCACAGAGTGGCAGCACACAGCAGGATTTGGATTCTTATTTCCTGATATTTGGACATCTTGCCTCAGATTGAATAACGGCAACGCGACTCTACCTCTGACTTGCAAAATGGATGTTTTATCTCCACAAATAACACAAGCCTGGAGGAGTTTTTCTGTATGGGGGAGGAGTTGCTAATGCTAATGGTTAGTGTTTACTAGCCGAGACGTTCTCTGCTGTTTCCTGGACGCTAAAACAACAACAGCCTTCCCCGTCGTGAGTCAAGATGGGTGAGTCCATGAATGTTCAGTGACAGTGTGACGTAGATCTGTCAGGATTTTCTAATCCTAGAGTTTCACCGTCTATTTTCTATCAGAAGCTAATGCAGGAGATAGGTGGAGGAGACTATTTTCATGTTCAGCCTGCATGAAAAACTCAGAGTGACTGATTATAATCAGAAATAATAATTAAAAAATTTTGTTTTTTTAGAAAACCACACCTTTAGGGCCCTCAGTAGTAAAACTTTTACTACTGAGGGCCCTAAAGAGATTGGAGCCTTTTACTGTAAAAGGCTCCAATCTCTTTATTCCAGGTCTAATAGCAAAATAGGATATAAATTAGGATAATAAATAAAACAGGCAAGTCAGGAGAGAAAATCTTGTTATATGGTTTAAACTATAAATAAGATAAAGATGTTTTATTTAATTAATACCAAAAGTGTTGAAGAGCTGACTGGTCAGAGACCAAAAACAGGTTCAATCAGCACAAACAATGAACAAGAATCCACAACATATATGAGCTAAATGTATTTTCTGTTAAAAATAGCTCCAGTTATGTAATGTAGATTTGATGCACTGCATGCACAGAGTCTGCTAAATGTATCCCGTCATAAAGATACACCCATCTAATCCAAAAACAACAACTACAGACCATAAAATGCAATGGTTACAAAAGCACAGATCACTTTTTTCTCCTGAGGTTTTAAATAAGGCAAGCTGCTGGTCAGAACTCCACATTCCACCAGAGACTTTCAGCAGCCACACATAAACTCTGATGGGTCGAGACAACAACGGTAAATCGGGGTGAAATTATATGGAAATCATCATCACGGTATCTTAAACATTTGTAGAAAATGTGCAAAATTATCCTGAATGAGGGAGAATGAGTAAAACCAAAAGGTTTGATCCTGGGTTAGTGAAAGTGTATTCATTATGAGCCCTGCTAGGTATAAATGTTAGCTTCACTCCCCTTTAATAACGACCGCCTGGTTCTCTGCAATTGTTCTGACTCATGCAGGAAAGACACTCACAGCTCATAACCACTTGAGACAAACCCCCAACTTAAAAAACCAACTGTCCAATGTTCTCTTTAAGGCCACCCGTGCATCAAACAGCCATGTTCTGGTTGGACGTTGGAGCCTGAAAGCTGCTCCAGATGCGTGTAATCAGGAGTGCACTAATAACCCACATATTTCTGCTAATGCAGCACTAAAACAATGGGCTCTACTCTATGCAAGGAGACTTCCAGTTCTCACCCTCCTGCCACATATTGATGATCTAATTTGCAGCAGGATTCCTGCCACGTGCAGTTAGTCATCGGAAAGCTTCAATGGCAACTCGTGCTGATGAAATCCCACAGATATTTTATGAGGCGGAGCTGAGAAGATGAGTAAGTTCACTTCTGTAGTTATATTAGCTGATGATGGAGTCACTAAGTGTAGGTTCAGGCCCATAGTTTCCTGGTATAGTCTGGTTTACAGTTTTACGATTCTTCCCGTAAAATCGCTGGAGTTCCCCTCACCAGAGTCGTGTAGCAAACCAGTCATGGGAACTGTGGTTAGATCTTAATTAGAGAGGCTGCGATGTGTCTGTGCCTCAACAAACTCAACGGGATTAATAGCAAAGTGGTTTGGTGTGACTGAAGAATGATAATTGCAACCCACAACCTGCTGGCGTTGGGAGCTCGAACCAATATTAGAGCGTAGAAGGGAAACAAACCCATCAAAGACAAATAATCGCTTCATTGTTAGCGATGACATTCAAACGTCCATAAACGTATCAGATATCCAGCTGTCGGCGCAGCTGTGTCTGCTCACCAGAAAACACTTCAGACCTAATCCAGAAAGAAGAGTCAGACAGCGAAACTAAGAAAAGTGTCCCACAAAGCCTCAAACTGAGCCAGCGAGCGTTATAAAATAGCAGCCTCATCTCATGTGGTGCCTTTTAAAGACTCACTTGCTGAGGTTAGCTAAACACAGCTGTGGCATTTCAGGACAAGCAAATGTGTACTTATCTCAACAAAAAGCACTTTGGTTGAGGAATGACAAAGATTTTTTGTGCTTTTTGGTTCAGTTGAAACGTGGGAAAGATTTGCTTATTGAAACAAGGAGCGTGAACCCACAAATAAACTACTTTTCTAATTATGAGCTCCATAAATTATCTTCTGTGGTGCTCTGAGCTGGTTGACGATGCTTAGCGATATGTATTTGTGTGCAAATGTTCACCAGAAACAATTTGCATGTATTTTGTAAGAGCATTAAAGTTTAGTAGCAGGACTCCTGCTGCTTTACAAGCTGCAATAATCAATGTTTTCCTGTAAGACATTAGGGTCAAACAGTAATCACTTAACCCTGCAGCCCTGAAGCGTTTTATTGAGCAAATCTAAGCAAAAACTCATTATTCATTAAGTGGAAAAGTTCCCAAAACCCCAAATTTGCACAATCTATGAAACACTGAACCACAGGAAAAGCAACCAACAATAAATTATAATTCTTTTTTCTGATATCTGCAGCCAAAAAAAGCTTCATTATGCAATATGCTCCCTTAAAATATCCCCTGTTTGAAGGAGTTTTAGTACAGGATCAAAAATAGATTAAATACAATGATATTTAAGATTTCAACTATAACACAGAGATAAACCAAAAATGTAATTTCAGCTAAGTTAGCATCCAAAACATGTTTCCTGTCAGATTTTCACAAAAATGAAAGATAATTGTTGTAAATTTTGGCCTTAAACAGTAAAAAGGGTCACTTCACATCCTTTTAAGTGCATATATTCCAGCAAGTTTACAAAAAATCCTAATAAATAAATAAGTTTGGCTTCACTTAAAGATCAGAATAGGTGTGAGTGTGTGTGTGTGTGTGTGTGTGTGTGTGTGTGTGTGTGTGTGTGTGTGTGTGTGTTTAACAGACGAGAGAGACCAGTATCCCAGTAACAGAGTTGGCAGAAGGGTGAGAGTTTACACTTCCCAGAATCATTGTTGCCTCGAGTTCTCCACCTTCAAAATTACATTACTCCAGTGTTTATGGACTAACGATGCTCTAATAAACCTTCATTTGATCTAATTTTAGGCAACCTCATGTTTGTTTTTCATAACAAATTAAATTACTTGTTATTCTTTTCCAGCAGGATCCTGCTTTACGTTCTTCTAGCTGACTTCTACGTCCTCAAAAAGGCACATCAGAGCTTTTTTCCCCCCAGAGAACCACTTATAAGGCATTCATTCCCACTAGAGACCACTGCAAATGTATTAAAATATGAGTAAAGTTGACCTTTAACACTTTGACACCCAAAAAATGCAGAAGGCCCTTCTAACAATAAGACTTTGTCCAGAACTCATCAGGAAATATTCAGAATTTCTTCCATAGCAGACAGAGTACATGCACACACCACAGTAAAAAAGATTGCATCATTAACTTATAGCCTCTATAATTTGCATAAAAAAGGTAAAAACTAGATTTTCACAGTTCAGTAATAAAAACAACTCCAGTCACTTTCCATTTTAAGGAAACGTGAAGGAGCCATAAAGATCAGTGTCTGCTCAGTGGTGAGAGACAGTGCAGATTATGCTTGTAAACACTACGCGGACAACCAGAGGCCTAATTTTATACTACGACCATCACATCAGATCTCTGAGTGCAAAAATAAGCACAACAGATTCTGCAAAAACATTTATTTATATTTTTAGTCAGCTCTGGGAGCTTTGAAGTCAACATCTGCAAAAAAAAAAAAAAAAAGTTCAATAGTGCAAACAAAAAAAATCTTACAAAATACACAAATGATGTCAGCCAAGAGTTCAAACAGGAAGTAAGAATCAGAGCTGGAGAAACACCTGTGGACGGAGCGGCCCTGCCAAGTGGAGTCTGGAGACGTTCATGCCACTGATGAGGACCACATGACTGGAAGGTGCCACCTCGTTTCTGTATCAGTCTGCCGGTCAGACTGCAGCCAAGTCTGCATCAAAAAAAGGTGCTGAATACATTTTTTCCATGTAGAAAGTCCTGAATCTTCCAAGAGAGCGATCGGCTCAATGAAGGGGGGCAGTGTGCAGCAGCAACAGCACCGTGACGAACCTCAGCGCCGACGCCAATAAAGACACAATCTGTGATTCATTCCTGAAATGAGAAGCTTTACTCAAAGACGAAGCTCCTCCAGGTGACAAAGTTACTGATTTCTGCAGAAAATATAGTTCAAGGCTGACCCCAGTGGAGGGTGTGATCATTCTTCCACCCTTGCTTTTTATAAAAAAAAATCTCCAGCCTAAAGAGGTAAAAACATGAAACACAAGTTGCATGAAGGTAAAAAAGAAGCTCTAGCACTCGTGTGGTCTTAAGCAATGAACACAAAAAAAATTTAAAGAGAGAAAATCTGAAAAAACTAAACTGTGATGAAATCAGCTGACCTTATGATGAGAAAAAAAGCCAAAAATTAATCAAAAATCAGATAAAACCTGTACGTTTGCATTTTTGTTGGAGTTTTATCAAAGGCTAGATTCATGTTCTTGCATTTTGCAGAAGGTTTTATCCAAAGTGATTCACAGGTAAACCTGAACATGCATGTTTTGGTCTGTAGGAAACCAGAAAACTCACTTATGCATGGGGAGAACATGCCAACTCCATGCAGAAAGACTGCAGTCAGGATTCAAACCTGCAACCTTATTGATGCGAGGCAACAATGCCACCAACTGCACCATCATGCAGAAGAAATACCAATATACTTCTGATATCAAAAAGGGACGTATTTCTTACAGTTTTTGAAGCAGTATTGCAAAATAGGTGTGTGTAAATGTACTTTTTGGCATTAATCAGAGAGCAAAAATGAATAAAAGTGGGCTTTACAGAAAGATTTGCAATTCCAAAATGACACAAATACTGTGAGTTTTGACTTTGAAAAAAATGTGGGGAAAAAAAACCTTATTCTGTGTTTAATTAGTCTTCCCTTGTTTTTATATTTTCATGTTTAAAGTTTAATCTATCAAACATAAATGACCAATTCAGAAGTGCGAGCTGAGCACAAGCTGATGAGTGATTCCACATCATTAAGTTACGTTTTGTTTTTTTAACCAAATCCAGACCAGAATAACTAAAACAAATATTTTCTAACCCAAGAGAGAAACACATGTCCTGTTGGACACTGAAATTCAGATTTAATGGGGAAAAAAACTGAATATTGTGACTTTTTATATTATAGTGAATATAGCGGACAAATCCTAGACTTTATTAGTACTCTGCATCAGCGATTATTAACGTTACTTAGTGCATTATTAAGCATTAATAAACTATTAAATAAAGTATTAACAACTGCTTAATATTAATATTAATGTTAATATTAAGAAATGCATTATTAAGCAGACACCCCCTAACAATATCGGGAACGTTAATAAAGAGACCCTTTGTTTATTAATGCTTAATAATGCACTAAGTAACGTTAATAAAGGGACCCTTATTGTAAAGTGTTACAGAAGTTTTACACGTAAGGATACCTAAATATAATTGTGTTTTTATCATCATGTCTGAAGGGATGGGCTGACCCAAGTGTTTCCTAGCAGGTGTGGATCTGTTAGAAGACCTTGAGAACGGATCACAGGAAATTCCCTTGAAATGACAGAGGCTGAGTTTAAACCACATAACAGAGCCAGAGGACCAGATACAGCAGCAGCGCTGATGAAACACGAGCAGCTCCATGAAGCGTCTGGTAAAACTCTCCTCCGATGGACCCTAAACTGGTGCGATAGGTCCCGGCTGTGTCTTTCCAAACAATTTTTGGGTGGTTTTTTGGTCGTAGGAATCTTGTGAAAATGTACAATGTTTTATATCTAGTGGTTTATTAAAGTTTCAGCGGGTGCTGTTCTGTGAGCACAACATGAAGAAAAGCTTCGCAGCACTCCTACATCCTCGGAAAACCTGAAAGTCATTTTTTTTGCAACATTAAATTAATTGCATAAAAAATTGTGTTGGATGAATAATTCAAATAATGATTAAGAACATTAAGAATTTTTTGTATTTCTCTGGTATATTTAATCATTCAACAATTCAAATATAAAATAGTAAATATAAAAAATAATAATTTAAACACTATATAATAATGTTTTAATGTAATTATATAGCAATATAACGTAAAGAAAAAAATTGGCACTCACCACCTTTAGATCCTCCACTAGAGGGCAGTAGACATGTATAGGACTGGATATGGCAGGTTTTTAATGAAGGCACTAATCCTGGTACTCAACCTGGATTATTTAAATCCAGAAATGGTTAAATGTGAATTTGCAGCAGTAATTTGCAAATGTTTTACTTCAATTAGCACCTTGTTGTGGCTTTTCGTCCCAATAAAATCCAGATTGATGTTGACATGTCTCAATATGATTTCTGTTGACAATTACTAAACAAAAACACTATTACTAATAGTATTTTAGGGTTTATTGGAAACACTTAAAGATGTTCTTGATTCACTGTGAAATTGAGGAGTTTTTGCCTCCAATAACATTCTATTTTTGTCGTTTGAATTTAAGCAGAACTAAGAGGAAGGGGGTTGACCGATGTTCGGGGCCAAAGACAACCACAGCTTCATCTGAACAACAGAGGAATTGTTGGGAGTCACATTTCAAATGAACGCACAAGAAGGAATGAAGCAGAAGAAAAAACACTCAAAGAAGCTAAAAAGGAATAATTATGTAAACATACTTGTTTCAAGTTAGATTCTTCAATTTACATCATGTATTTCATCTAAAACTCAGGTCTAACCAGACAATCCTGCTAAGAATCACTGTGAAAGAAAATTTGTTTCAAGATTTCCTCCATGTAGTGGAGCCTCTCTGCACCTCTCAAAAAACAACCAGAAACACCACAAACATCTTATTTGTAAATTAAGTAAGGTGGCATCATTAATCTTGACAAGATTTCTTTCACAGCTTTATTTGTACTGCTTGTACATAGGCTGCTTGCTAAAATGGTATTTAATCTTTACTTTAAAAACACCCTCTGGTCTTCTCTTTGCAGGACAATTCCCTACACAAACTATAAAAGAAGTATTTTGAAGATTTAGAATTTAATTTAACCAAATAAACCTTTGATGCACACACCCTGAATATTCTGGTTTTGTAAACTAATCTGTTCAACATTTTTAACAGTGTATTTTTATTTTAGCTGTGCCCTTTAATTCACCAGAGCTCAGCTAATAAATAGCCAAATTTATCCTAAACTCACTAAATGATGACATTACTTAATTTACGTGATTGGCCACTCACCCCAAATGTGTTCAGAACTACAAATTACCTTACTTCTGTGCATTCTTGTGTTTATCTAATGTTAGGATTAATTAAGCAGACTTGTGTGTTTCATTTGAAGTCTGGATGCAGCAGGGTGAACATTTCCTGACCTGGACCACCAGTGAGTGCTTTGGGATGGGGGAGGAGCCACCGCAGCAGCTGAAGCTTGTTCAGAAGAGTGAGAACAATCACGAGTCTCCAAAAGTCTCCAGTTACACCTTTTTATAGTCACCAAATATGGGGTTTGAAGACTCACTAAAAGTAGTGATAAAATTTCTTTAGGCAAGATAATTAAGCCATAATGGCTCTAAAGATAATCTGATCAGATATTCCTAACGTATGTGGTGTGTTAAAAGTGCTCCGGTCTGCTTGGAAGCAAGTTGGGACAACTCCAATCACAAATCACAGATTCTCAACATGTTGGATATTCTTGGCTTGAAATTGGTGGCCCGAGGACAAACGAGCGTGCAGCCTGTTAAAACTATCACCAATGCCTCCTCCTCGTCCACCATGTTTGTTTACGCCAAAGTCATGTTTGATCTTGAGAGGTTTTGTGAGATTTTCCATCTGATCTTGGAATGTTTGAGTGAATTAAATTAATTTGTGGTCTTTCCAAAGTGTCCGCACACAACACACTGTAGGACTAAGACTCTTATATTTGTGATTGTATTTAATCGACGCGTGTGGGATCTCTCATGTTTTGAAAATTGTTGCCATGTGAACCGGGAATAAGTTGACGACACTGCTGGCAGCAAAATGAGAACGACATTTGAAAGGGAGTTTCCAAGATGTCTTAAATAGAATAGAATAGAATAGAATAGAATAGAATAGACTTTATTGATCCCACAGTGGGGAAATTCACTTGTCACAGCAGCACCATCACTCAAAGGGTAATTAGAAGAAAGATACAAACAAGGATACATCTATATACACATAGGCAGTAATCTAGTATTGTAATCTTAGATCACTAAAAAAAAACCACAAATAAAAGATGAAAACAAACTTGGTACCAGCACTATGCAGCATACTGTAAGACAGGGGTTCCCAAATTGGGGGTCGGGACCCCCAAGGGGGTCCCCATAAGATTTGCAGGGGGTCCCCACAATTTTATCTTTGCTGAGGTTGTGAGGTTAGCAAGATTTTATTTGTAAAAATTACATTTATAAAATCCCAATAACACACCCTACAGTATAATCAGAACTCCATATGAAAGTTATAACTCTGTATGTCTGTATAAAGTTTGTAAATGATCACATTTAATGTGTTTGTGTGTAGGAGTTGGGGTTGGGGGTCCAGGCTTATCTTGGACATAGGCAAGGGGGTCCCCAAAGAAAAGATTTTGGGAACCCCTGCTGTAAGAGACACAGACAACAATCTGAATCCAGTATTGCACAAGTATAGAACACATACTGAATATTGCATTGGTGTTATTGTGTACCAGGATGATACCAGTACAGCTTAAACTGAGGAGTTATACACTCTTACAGCAGAGGGGATGAAAGATCTGCGATAGCGCTCAGTTTTACATCTGGGATGTCTCAGTCTACCTCTGGAGGAGCTGTCCATGATCTCCACAGTGGAGTGCATTGGGTGGGAGAAAAAGCAACACTAAAGAGTTTTTAACACTTTAAGCTATTGCTTTCAAACTGGTTTCAGTGGTTCTTGAGCCATAAACTTGAGCAACTTCACACAGGACAGCGTTCTGCAGCGCTCTGCTGACCAGAAACCACAAAAACAGTTTTGTGGCACGGGTAGGAACACTAGTGGGAAGTCCCTACCTGCTTCAGAGCAATAGCTGTTTATTGTGTAATAGCTAATTACAACACCTGATTTTAATCAGCAGGTGATTAACAGGCTTCTGCAGAGCCTGATGAGCTGCTGAACAGGTGAATCAACTGTGTTGAAGCAGGGAAACCTCTAAAACATGCTGGATAGCGGCTCTGCAGGACCAGGGTTCCCTACCCTTGCTATAACAGATGGACCCAAATAAAAAATGTTCACGGCATCAAAACACATGCAGAAATGGCAAAGTTTCTCATGGATAGCTAAGCTGTTGTTACAACTACAACCTCCACAAACTAGATGCCACTTTGGTGTTTATGTTCCATATTCAACCTTTAATAGCAACCAAAAAAATTAGTAGTTTGTTTGAAATTACATCACATGCTCTAAAACGTCTTGCAGAAACATCTAACACACCAACTTGCTGTGATTCCCAACCTAGAATCTGCTGCAACACTATGATCTTTTCATAGGCACACTTTATTTTAACGTTTAGATTTATTTTTACAGTAAAACAGGGCTTTTGTTTCTTTAAGGAATTATGGAACAACTTTTTTTCCGTTATGGCTATAAATAAATTTTTTTTTACTCACTAAATAATTAATGAGAAGAGCAAGTGCTTTTCAGCTCCCCTTCAGCTGATTCAAATCAGACGATTTAGATGTGGGCAGTTTATTTTAACCAAAATTAATGGGGTGTATTTGGTATTCTTCCATATTTTCTGCAATACATCAACAAATATACATTTAATTTTAATGAGAAACAACTCTGTTTTTCCATCCAACGTTTCACTTGCATCTATTAATTCACATGTAAACCTCCCAGTTACTTTATTCAGAATGAATAATTGTTCCAGACTACAAAAAACCAAACAACCGTATAATGTTTCAATCAAACATTTGGCTCGGAAAACTTTTAAACAATAAAAGACATTAAAATGTTATTTCCACATACACTCAGCCAACACGGAATAAATTAAGTGATCAGAGAAAAACATTATTTACAAGCTGATAAATGAGGATTCATATCTAAATCCAAAGGGGAAACACACACACACACACACACACACACCACATGTTGTGAGATTATTCCAGTGTATTAATGTGGAGTTAGATTGATCATGTAGAGACGACCCTCACATGTGTTACCTGGAACCGTTATATTCCCACTAATTTGCTGGACGGTGCCAAGAACAAACATTCTGGGAGTTGAAATAATTTACCAAGTAAACATAACTTATGAGGACACTTGCCTTCGGCTATAATGCACACCAGAAACAATGTTGAAACCGTTAGCCCTGATGCTTGCAGAGGGTCGTGTTACCCGGCCCTGTCACCCTTGGGTGTTGCAAAACAGCAGGCCCTTCAGGCCAGGAATAATATTTCTGAACAAAAACCTAACAGACCTCTACGTATGGGCAATCCCCGTTAACGTCTAAGGAAATCGTCTCATCAGCATGCTGCAAGAGCACGAAGGGTGTCATAAAACACTCGCTCAAACTAGAACGACATCAGTCGTGACAAATTCAGACGTTTTTGTGTGTGTGCCCAACAGTAATGTAAACCACATGAGTTGTTGCTCTGTGACTTTGAACCTTTAATTAAAAACATTAGGTCATGTTGTGCTACGTAATGTAAACACGAGTATTAAATGCAGCTTATTAACAAAGCAGCAGCTTTAAATGAACTCTACTGGCAACCAGAGGGAATTTCAATAATCGAGCTGCTTCCATCAAAATGTTGCTTAAACTTTTAAACAAATTTGCAAAATCACATCAAAACAAAAGTTTGAAAAATAAATGTATTTATCTGCTGCCTTTGTGTGAATTTTGTCAAACGTGTGGAACAATATCGGTTCATTTTTGTTCTCTTTATCATACGATTTCCATATTTTGCAGTTATTCTAGTTAACTGATTTACTAAAAGAAAAATGGTATAAAAGCACCTTTTTGCAAAGCAAAGATCTTCTGAAGTGGGTCTCTATAGAACAGGTCGTTCCCACCTGATGACCACATTCAGCACCAATCTTCCTCTCTGATATATCAACATGGATGAAAGTCCACCACCACCAGTTCAACTTCTCTGAAAATGAACTGTTTTTCTTCCCAGCCAAACCAACCTGCAGCACAACATCTGCATCCTAACTTAGTCCCTAGCTACAGCTACATCAAAGGTAGCCAGAAACTTGGGTGTCATCAGATCAGGTCGTACCTAACCCGACCTTGTCTATGGTCAGGACTACTGAAAGGTGAGTCCTAGGATTCTGCATATATTTAAAAATTGAGAACTTCTGTGCATGAAATAAGTATTTGTTAAAGAGTGAGTCACCCCCAAATCAGCTTTTACTGATAAACTGTATAAATGAGTGTCTAATAGTGCTGTACACATGTGTAGTCATTATTGGGGCATTTTGTTGCTTCTTATTTAAAATGTAAAAAATTCAGCCTAAAACCATCAGTGTTCAGGTTAAAACTCTGCACTACATTGAACTTGAATCAGCCATCGCTACTGGCTAAGCAGTACCTTGTGACATTAGCCAGTACCATATGATGTCAGCTGCTGTGGAGTATAAAAGCAGCTGAGTCTCTGGCTCAGCTACTCCTCCGTGTCTACGGCTCGACACCGGTGGCCTCAGGCAACTCACGAGTCATCGGTTCAAAACTATACAGCTCAGGGCCGCTCGCCTCCTCCAAAAAAACCTGTCTTCCTCTGGTGAAGGAGGGACTAAGAAGTGCTGCCTTTTGTCGTGTGTGTGTGTGTGTGTGTGTGTTAGCGGCTCCATTCAAGCAGTACGTGTTTGGGGGGATTTTAATGCATGCTTAAAATGGTCTTTTTCTGTATTTTAATGTAATGTCAAAAAGTGTCAGAAAGCAACGGGCTGTTAGGTCCCTGTACGACCAGTGTCAGAGCTTGGTCCGCATTGCCGGCAGTAAGTCAGGCTCGTTTCCGGTGAGAGTTGGACTCCGCCAAGGCTGCCCTTTGTCACCGATTCTGTTCATAACTTTTATGGACAGGATTTCTAGGTGCAGTCAAGGTGGTGAGGGGATCCGTTTTGGTGGCCTAAGGACCAGGTCTCTGCTTTTTGCAGATGACGTGGTCCTGTTGGCTTCGTCAGAACGTGATCTCCGGCTTTTGCTGGAGCAGTTCGCAGCCGGGTGTGAAGCAGCTGGGATGAGAATCAGCTCCTCTAAATCCGAGACCATGGTCTTGAGTCGGAAAAGGGTAGAATGCCTTCTCCAGGTCAGGGACGAGGTCCTGCCGTAAGTGGAGGAGTTTAAGTATCTCAGGGTCTTGTTCACGAGTGAGGGAAGGGTGGAGCGTGAGATCAATAGGCGGATTTGTGCTGCGTCTGCAGTGATGCGGGCGTTGTACCGGTCTGTTGTGGTCAAGAGAGAGCTGAGCCAAAAGGCGAAGCTCTCAATTTATCGGTCGATCTACGTTCCTACCCTCACCTATGGTCACGAGCTTTGGGTAGTGACCGAAAGAACGAGATCGCGGATACAAGCGGCCGAAATGAGTTTTCTTCACAGGGTGGCTGGACTCTCCCTTAGAGATAGGGTGAGAAGCTCGGTCATCCGGGAGGGGCTCAGAGTAGACCCGCTGCTCCTCCACATCGAGAGGAGCCAGTTGAGGTGACTCGGGCATCTGGTTAGAATGCCTCCTGGACGCCTCCCTGGTGAGGTTTTCCGGGCACGTCCAACCGGGAGGAGACCCAAAGGAAGACCCAGGACAGGCTGGAGATATTATGTCTCTCGACTGGCCAGGGAACGCCTTGGGATTCCCCAAGTGGCTGGGGAGAGGGAGGTCTGGGCTTCCCTCCTTAAGCTGCTGCCCCCGCGACCCGACTTCGGATAAGCGGATAAAATGGATGGATGGAAAATTAACATGATTGAAAGTGTTAAAGTGGCCGTGTGTATTTTCCTGGCGATAGGGGGCACTACATATCGAAATAATTGCAAGCAAGCTGTATTTTCGTGTTTGAGTAAGACCTTACCAACGGATGGCCATTAGGGTCAAAAATCCCTGGGAGCGCATTTTTCAAAAAAGTATTTGTCAGATTGTTCAACCTCCAGTAAAATGACAAGCACATCAGAATTCCTTTCATCACTGGCAACGAGCAAAGAGGTAAATGATTAAAACAACAACATTTATGAATGGCGAAAGTTTTGTAACCACTTGTTAAAAATCTGTAAATGTGTTTTGTCCTCACGGGCTCACGTAGAAGGAAACATCGCGTCTAATATGGTATTGCCCATGCAGAGACTTAGACCCACTTCAAAGTATTTTAGACCTGATTTTTATGGTTATATGTTACGAAGCCGCAAATATTTTTCAACAACTGGGCATCATTTAATTCATTTTCAACAACATTTCGATGGATATTTCCAGAGATTAATGGTAAAAACTACACATTGTCACTTTAAAGTACAATTAGACTGTTTGTAAAGAGTAATAATAGTCCATTATCACCTCGTTACGCAAGAGAATTTTTCAAGAAATATAGTTTGCTAATTTTAAATTCTCATTTCCTTCCTTCTTTGCTTTCAGCTAACCCTAACAAACCAGACAATGTAATTCTAAATTTGTCACAATCTGACGCATTTTGTGCAGATATTCTCTTCAATGTTTTTTTATTATTACGGTATTATACATAATTGTGATATAGGGCTGCACAGTGGCGCAGTGGTTAGCGCAGTTGCCTTGCAGCAAGAAGGTTCTGGGTTCACATCCCGGCCTGGGGTCTTTCTGCATGGAGTTTGCATGTTCTCCCTGTGCACGCGTGGGTTCTCTCCGGGTACTCCGGCTTCCTCCCACAGTCCAAAAAACATGACTGTCAGGTTGATTGGTCTCTCTAAATTGTCCTTCGGTGTGAGTGTGTGTGTGTGTGGTTGTTTGTCCTGTGTGTCTCTGCAATGGACTGGCAACCTGTCCAGGGTGTACCCCGCCTGTTTGCCTGATGACTGCTGGAGATAGGCACCAGCCCCCCGCGACCCTGCTCGGATAAGCGGTTACAGAAAATGGATGAATGGATGGATAATTGTGATATATTGTGACTGGTTAAAATTGTGTCTCCATATCGTTATTCTTCCATTTATTGGTGTTGCAGTTAATCCATAAAATGCAGATACAAAAGAAAGCGTATTTATAGAAAGACCTTTTGCACCGTCACCTCCATCTACAATCACTCTGATTGGTGGGACTTTAAGTTTTACCTTGTGAACTCCATCAGATTTTCTGGTCTTTGCACACACTACCACACCCCATCTGACAGTCCTACACCCATAACCAGAACCTGGGTTTTTTCCAGCGCATGAGGGTATAATCAGTTTATCCATCCTCTGTCCATCGGCTACAGATTTGCATCCCTTCATTGGCTAATCTGGCTGTGTTGAAATCTGATGGCACATGTTCAATGTGTTGCTTACATTTATTTTTGAAAACCTGCATCAGGAAAACAATCCACTCAAGCTGAAATGCTTTTGTTATTCTCTTCCGCTGGTGTCAAAGTGAAACGTACACACACAACTCCGGCCAATCCAAACACAATATTTCAGGTCCAGGTTTGTGCAGAGCTCCAGCTGAGCACTGGAACAAACAATTTAAGCATCTGGTGAAATAATTGATAAACAACCTGATCACACTCCAAAAAAAGGTATTTTAAGGTGATTTTGGGCTTTTCAGAACTGTGTAAATCAAGGTTTATTGCCATTTTCATGGCTGCATTTGTACGATAAATTGTAGTAGTGATATAACCCCTGATCCACACACATTTATGCCATGGATTTGCAAGCAGAAACATTAAAAAAAAACCTCTGCACAAGCTCCATGCCAGTGATATCATGAGACTAATGATTAAAACAATCCTCCTCATCTGTTGGACCCTCAGTGAGCCAGATTTCCACCCCCTGCGCAGCACTTTTCATTCCAACTACATTACATAAATCAGTGGGACTGCAGAGAAGTGGAAAGGAAGAGTCTCATAAGTAATAAGAGAGGGAAAAAGAATATCAGAAGGAATTATTTGGATATGAGCTCACCAGTGTAGCCTATAGCACTCACTCTGGATTAATTCCTCAAATCTGTTGCACAATCAAAACAAGTTCTTGTGTAATTCATCATATGGAAATAAACCTGAAAACAGCATTTCTGAAGCACCGTTTTCCCTCCAACTATCAGCTTTTCTACACTTTATTTATAAACGAAAATACATCTTTTTTAATGATAATCACCAGAAACTAATCCTTAAAAGTGTTCTTCAAACCAAACATCCTGCGTAAAACACGGATTTTAGATGCTAGAGTAGTAAGAGCGCCTGATAAAGATGTTCACGCTTTAAATCCGCAGTAAAACACGCTGAAAGTGACGCTCTTACCGCATTACTTTCAGCCATTCAGTTTTGATTGGAGGTCTCTTCCTCGCGCTGCCTGCACGCGGACTGTACTTCCCACTGACACTTCGTCGCGCGCCCACCTCGCCAGATGCATCTTCCTTGCTGCGCGCGCTGCGCGCACGTGCACCAATCCCCCCAATCCACCCTCCCTTCCAGAGTGAGCTCCCCTGGGTCTTTCATGAAGATGTCATATTTGTTTCCTTGGAGTTATTTAAAGAATCAAAGTGGAGAAGAATGAGTTCCAAAATGTTTAGGCGTATTTTTGTTTTAATTAGTTACTCAAGTGTCATGATGGATAGTTTCTTTCTTTGTTTACTTCATGTTAGGTCAGTTTATTATGTGTCAGTCCATTTAAGTCCTTTTGTGTTCTTTAGTATTCTTTTCCTTGTTTCTGTTAGGTTTCTTCACCCTCCATCAGTTCCCAGTCACTGATCATGCACACCTGTTTTTCAACAATAATCAGCTCACCTGGTCCTGTTTTCTAAGCAGCCACCTGGAGGGATCAGCTGTACTTGGGTGCTTCTACAACTCCCCACTGTGACTAAAAGTCAAACTTTACAACCTATTCTGATTACTTCAGTAAGGTTTACGTATTCAAAAATGAAACAGCTGATTTAAAAATAAACTTGATACTTAGGCTAACACACAGTTGGTATTCAAAATAGTTTTAACCCATTAGTGCCAGATGTATCAAATTTGGTACACATAATCCTAAGTTTTGGAGGTCTCGATCGCTTTACTATGCAATTTTGGCTTGCTTTTAGCACCCCCTAGTATCCATTTAGTAGAACCAAAAGTGAAACTCATCTCCTCGCTGTGCATTCATCTTTTTAACACCTTGATCTAACTGCTGAAATGTCTCCTCAGCCTTCATTAGTGTCTACAGGAGCGGTTCATCACTAAATCAAACAAATCAGCTGTGTTCATGATCTAAAACATGCAGGAAACATGCTGGAAGCAGACTGCAGATCCAGGCATGTCAGCTCCACTTGACTAACAGGGATCAGACCGGCACTCTGAAGTTGCATGTGTGGTATTCTGGCCACAGAGAGCAGTGGAGGCCTGAGTGACATTTCATTAACCATGTAAAGTGTCATTTTAGCACATTCTGGCTCAAGAAAATGATTTAAAAATATGAAAAAGTTCCATAGTATGGCTTTAAATTTTGTACAAATCTTCTGCCTCCTTGTGGAAGATGTAAGTACTGCAGGAGATGAGCGCCAACTATATTTTGATATTACTGTTGTGCTATTGTTGCAAGAAATCTAGACAGACCACCATAGCAGTAGTAATAAGACTTTGCTATGCAGGTTGGTCTACCCACGCTCCATAGGAGCCTCAGCAGGTCTACATTGGCCTGAACAGTATTGTGTTATGCCAATCACAGCTGATGCGACGACGTGAAACAACTAAGATGCTCTTTTGAAGCAACTTAGGCATCAACTTTGGACTATTTAAACTTAGGCTTTTCTTTGAGTCAAGAACAGATGGAGGTACTCAAGTCCTTTATTTAGTATTTGCATCTTCTTTAATGGTATATGGCAGACTGCCTCTTTGGCTGACATCCGTGAGTACGTCACATTGTTTGTTGTCCAATAGCATGCAGAGACATGTCTATGGGTCGTGGCCAGACTATACAGTATA
This sequence comes from Aphyosemion australe, assembly GCA_006937985.1. Lineage (NCBI taxonomy): Eukaryota > Metazoa > Chordata > Actinopteri > Cyprinodontiformes > Nothobranchiidae > Aphyosemion > Aphyosemion australe. The sequence goes on along the minus strand of SSNS01000068.1, from coordinate 1,454,948 downwards.
TTCATATAGAATGGCTTGCCAGGCTAGTGATATTGTATATTAGGAATGAAAAGGTTAATGCATTAATGGTGCATTAACTAATTAATCACTTCATGCTGACAAACATTTTATCAGGCATTAATGCTTTTTCATTATTTTGACTTAATGCACACAGATCAAAATCTAAATAAATGCTTTCAGAATAGACTGTTTAGGTTAATACATACGCCAAACTGCTACAAGATGTTTTATGGCTGTTTTGTACCACACGGTTTACCACTATTCCTAAATAATAACTGACAAGCTGCATATGCGTTCACATGGCTCTTCTTCACTCTATGGTATTTTTATTTCCAGTGGTTTCCCTATAATTATGTTTGAGGTGCTCAAAACTGACCTCACACTGACCATATTCTGGTTTCTGGTCTGCACCGTTTCCAACAAGGTCTCTGTCATCATCAAATCTGTATAATTTGTAATAAATCAAATTAAATGATACGCTGTCTTTTATTATTGCCAGCTCTGACATGCAAAAGAAGGTAAACGGCCCTCATTGTTATGCCCGACCTTGCACTGTTAAAACGGTCAAAAACACAAAAAGATGCAAACAAATAAGAAACATTTAATCTGTGTACACGATAGCACTGTAAAACTGCAAGTCAGAGTAACGTTTCAGAGTCTCGAGATGATGCTCAGAGCTGTAAACAAGTCCACTGGGACGCCACTCCAAACAAAACCAGATGGGCAACAACAATTCACAAAAGAACATATTCTCCAAGAAAAATTGGGACATAGGGGTTTTACTGCTAACAAGATGCAGAAAACAGCTGGTATCAGTCTTTTTTGTTTGCAGATCTTTCTCCCTAAAGTGGCAAAATGAGAATTTAAGCAAAGGGTCACACGAATCTTTAATCCAAAAAAAGAAATCTCCTTCTGTGAGCTCAGTTTTTATTTAGTAAATGGACCAAAGGCCAAATAATAAAGTTTGGAGTGATGTTGCAATGTGAAGAGTCTAAGGACTATTGACATAAAAGGTAATGTATTTTATAAAAATCATAATATCCTATCTTAAAATTGGATCATTTCCACAGGTAGCAAAGTACAGCCAAAAAAAATTTTTCAAATATATTTAAAAAATAGTACATAATTGATAAACACTTTAAATGAAGCAGGGGTTTATTTATGTTGATTGCTTTATATGCATGTATGGAGGGAGAATGAAGAGATAGAGTATTTATTAATTTTGCACTGAAAAAAGGACATTTGTGTTGTTGATTTCTTTACTTTTATGTCAAATTCTAGAATTTTTATATTTTCAGGATACTGAAAATATGCTGTTAATTTGAGCAGAAAAATATTTAGTGGTGAAATAATTCTATGATGCACGAACAAGTAATAAATCATAAAGGTGGGGAAGAGTGTCATAAAATAAAAATCACATGTGCTATTCATGAAATGTCAGTTTTGTATTGACATGTACTGGAATGAGGGAATGGCGGATTCTGTTCATCATTTTTAATTATTATTAGATCAGATCAGAACATTGTCTATTGTGAAAATGACAACATCTGGTTGTAAGAAAACGTTAATGGCTGTCTGCTGGCATACTTCTTATTTTGCATAAATACAAATTGGCATTAATGGTCTTTATTCAACTGATTTCCTAAATGTGTTACTGTTGTCATCTAATGAATAAAAATACCATTTAATAAAACTCTGTGTCTCTCATATCAAGAATTAGTGCAGTAACACAAATACATAGAGGGAAAATTGCAGAAGGACGCATTTTTGGGTAAAATTTGGTCTTTAAAAGTTTACTTTGGCAACTTCTCAACTTAAAATCTGTTAAATATAGGCTTTTAAACAACTAAAATATCAGAATAAATCACATAAAATTTGTAGCATGCATAGTATAAGTGTCATTTAAAGTGTTTTTGAGTCACTTGGAGTTGAGGCAGTTGTCTGACTGAAGATGTTCTGACAGCAGTCTTCTTTCAGATAGATCAAATCGTTTGTGGGCTGGAGTCTTATTTTTAACAGCATCTATTCATGGTTACATTGTTCTTTTCAAAATGTATTCAATAACAGGTCAAATATCGTCATTTTGCCTAATTTTACGTGAAAGTTTACCTGAAATTTATTTTTTAATCAACACTGCCACCTGCTGGCTAATTTGGTGTAATGAACAACAGACCAGTCATTCAATAGGATACTGAAACTTTTTCTTTGTTGCATTCTCTATTTTATAATTAAGAAAATACGATTCAATAAATCAAAAAACGCTAAACATATTGTATTATTTATTTTGACCCGATATACTTCGATTATGTCACTAATCTCGGTATTCATTCCACTCATCTTGCAGTGATAGAAAATAAATGTACGTTACACAATAATTTATTGGTTTAAAAAGTAAGAAACAATGTTGAAATCAAAGTTTGCTAAAACAACAAATAAAAATGTTACAAAGAAAATAAATACTTGAACCTTTTATTTTGGAGGTGATGTCTCCCAAAATAAAACACCTTGTTGAGTGCGTTTGTGTCAGCTCAGCTCGCGCCGGGGTTATACTATTGGAGGTTTTCGTCATTGGCTTCATTTAGATCCCGCCCTTCCCGACTACTCTGTTTTATAAAAACCATCGCGCCTGCCCACCACTGCGCCATCGCCTGTTGCGTTAGCTAGTTCGCTAGAAGAGAGCTAGCTCGCTACTGCTCAAGGGGGCGAATTGCTTGTGCTCCAAAAGGACGACCTAAATTGCAATTTGATAAATTTTATCGAAAAGCAAGACATTTTGCTCGTAAAGGTCGTGGTGAGTATTTTGTACCCAGACATTTTTCATTTTTCCTTCCTTTTTCTTTTCTTTTTGGATATTTTTCAACGATGATTTTCTATTTTGCGAGTGGACAGGACATAATGTGCTGGCTAGCGGGGTGCTGGTTAGCTCGTCCCCCCTGAAAGACACAAACGCTGCTTGTGGTTTTTAAGACACACGACGCTTTGGAAGCATCTTAGCTACACCTCAACCTATTTTTGAAAGTTTGTTTAGCTTTAATTTTTCTAACATTTGTTGTGAAGATTTTTCCTTGGCGGGACTTGTTTGTTTTTGCACGCTTTTTAGACGGATGGACAGTTAACGTTAGCTCTAACAGCTTCACACGCAGCATCCTGATCCGTGATTAATTACAGAGTATCTACTGCATTTTTTATCTGGATTTTCTAGGTTTTGGTTTTTGGAAGTACTTGAACGGGTCAGATTTCTGAGATTTTATAACCAATTTTCCTTTAGTGGTTGGCTAACGGTAGCCATGCTAGCCGGCTAATAGCCGTCCATGCTAGCGCAGGGCCTGTGTTTCACACTGAAGCCTGGTGGTGGCGCTGTTGGTTTTCCAGGCGGGCGTGTGGTGGATGGTTAGGTTTTTCTCTTTTTTTGCTTTTTGACGTCAGACTTGCTTTCCTGGCTCGCACTCCATGGTCAGCCTTTTTAAAAGGAGTTTTTTATTTTTAACCCTTGTTTTTTCCTGGCATGATGAGTTTTTCATCTTATTTGGAATGCTATGGACTGTCAGCAGCCTTGGTTTTATTATATAACATCAAATACACACATGTAATTAAACATTTATATTGAAACAGTGTTCTTTTTTCAATGTGTATCAAATTCACCTCATTTCTCCACATGCACGCACAGGCTGCAGTTGCACCCATAAACCCTAGTTGTGGCCAAATGTTATTCTTTCTAGCCCCACATAATAGTTTTGGAGTGCTGTAGACATCCTAAAAATGAAGCTAATGACTTCAAAGGCTTTAAAATGTTTACCTATAAATATTCTAACCCATTTACCAGTGCAAGGAGAAACAAGTGGTGCTGAATGAATGAAATGAAGGGAGATTGGCCAGTGGAGAGTTTGTATTGAGCCACAGTAGAGATGAAAGCTGAATTATTTCCTGTTGAAACCAAAAACAGACTGTCCAAGAAGAAATTCAGTCAAAATCTGGCGCCTGTTGCATTAGTCCCAACAGTGAAACCCTTTTTACCCCTCTGAGGAATCATTTTCATAAACATTTACTATCTGAATCTCTTATAATTCATTGAGCATATTTATAATAATTTGTCTGGCTTATTTAATAAACTGTCAAGATTTGCTTTTAGTTTAAATAAAAGAAAGTATCACACAATCATGCAGCACATTTATAATAATATGTCTGGCTTATTTAATAATCAAGATTTGCTTTTAGTTTAAATTAAAGAAAATATCACACAATCAGATTTGATAGTAAAATTAATTCATGAATCAAAAGTTCTATTTTTTTAGACTGATACATTTTCTCATAAGTAATTTGCTGCTAAAGTACAGATTAGGTAGTCAGTTCTCAGCTTTTGCAACTACATTTACGATTTAAATTAATTCAAAACATATCGGTTGAGATCATCAACCCTGAAGCAATGTTTTTGTTTTACATTAATCCATTTAACGTTAATCTGTCCTGTTTCCACCACTTCACCTGGTTGGTGTGTAGCTTTAGCCACTAGGTGGCTACCTGTAGCTAACGTTTGTGTTACCCTGTTTATCACTGACTCCTGCACACAATCTGGCCAGGTAAGATTTGGTACAAGATAACCCTGCCCAGCTTGACTGAGGTGTGTTTTCTGTCACCTCAGTATAAATCCTGAGGGGCGAAGGTGAAGGTCCAGACACCAGCCCAAACTGAGCCCAGCCCCCTCCTCAGTGTCAAACAGCAGACAGACGGCAGCCCTGCACACAGACGCAATGGAGTGAGTGATGAATGTTAAAACCCCATCAGCTGGGTGAACCTACTGTTGATGCCACTTCTGTTTTTCTTGTTCACGTCTCCAACTAAACGAGTCTTTCCTTCCCTCACATCCAAAAGCCTATTAACCTGATCAGGCATCTGTGAGCGCTGTTAGAAATTCTAAATAAAAAGCTGTTTCATGATCTTCATCCTTCCCTTCGCTCTTTATTCATGCACTTTAGTTAGTTGTTGGTTAAAGCTGCAGGACAAAAATAGGCACCCTTAAGTAAATATTGCACAAGTCTCAGCAGGCCTGCAGACAAGGCGTGGAGTTGAATTTTTATCTCGGATGTGGAACGTTTAAATGACCCTGATCCATTCTTGTGTCCCCGGATGTGGGGTAGGAACAGGAAGTTGGGTGTCATGCTTTGGGTCAGAGGGAGATTAAGCATTTAACTAATGAAAATTTGCTGCATAAACAACTTTTAATGTAAATATGAGACTGACATTCATGCATATTTATAGGATGTTGCACAATACACAACAGGCCTTTAAATGAGGTTTATGTGGAGTTTGTTTTAGGTTATTTGGATCTTTTTATTTAGAGTTTTTGGGTGTTTTTATTTGCATTTCGAGCATTGAGGGACTAGTTAATGTGCTAACTCGTGCGTTCAGTGGTGTTGTCTTATTTTGGCTTAATAGAAATAAATGAAAAGTGGTTTTGTTTTTCATATGTGAATCCAATCTGATGTTTGAATTTGCTGCAGAACCTCTTAATGCTTGGGGTAGAAAATAATGTGCAGCCTGTTTGCAATAATAACGAACTTCCACTGATGTTGCAGCTTGGGCCCCAGATGACTTCTTGCCTCCTTCCTTCTTTGACGTCTTCATCTTTGCAAATTCCTCAGAAAACCGTGTTTTTTCTCCTGGTTTTGCCATCCCTGCAGCTGGGAGCTCCTCAGCCTTTCGGAGGGGTCAGTGTTTCACGTCCTTCCTCAAAATCTCATGGTTGTTGTTTTTTGTGTTTTTTCTGTCAGACGCTCATCTTCCTCCAGCCTGATGGCCAGCAGCAACGTCACCAACAAAACCGACCCACGCTCACTCAACTCCCGGGTCTTCATTGGTAACCTCAACACCCTGCTGGTCACCAAGGCGGACGTTGAGGCCATTTTCTCTAAATATGGGAAGATCGTAGGCTGCTCCGTCCACAAGGGCTACGCCTTTGTTCAGTTCTCCAACGAGAGGAATGCTCGGGCTGCAGTCTCTGGGGAGGACGGCAGGATGATTGTTGGACAAGTTCTCGGTGAGGACTTACAAATAAGTATCCTCAGAAATTATTTTTTCAGGATGGAAAGATGAAATGACGTCATTTAAAGTATAGTAATATTGGATTTCCTAAACATTGGAAAGAATTTTTTTTTATTTTTGTTTGTTTAAATATCAAAATACACCTATTAGTGTAAAACAATACCCTCTAATTTTTATAAATACGCTTTCAGCAAAACCAGTTTAACGTGCGTGCAATAGAGAGGAACCAGCTTGGCGTGTCAGGTGTCTCTACCAGGAATGTCTTTATCAGACAGCTTACAGGACACGCCCACGTGTACAGATTAATGATAAACCGTATCACAGCATCCTCCATGGAGAAGATCTCCCTCCAAAGATGTAATCCTTTGCTTTGTGTGCTCATGTGACCTTTTTGTTGGGTCAAGTTTCAAAGATGAAATAATTTGAACATTTCAGCATCATAACTTGGCTTCTGTACGGGTTGCTGCTGGTTGCAAGGCGATGCGCCTCATGGCAGGCCCAAGCGCACACCTACTTGTGGTTTTTAATGGTTTGTCACCGACGCCCTCGCAGGGTGTCATATTAGGTTAAACTGGCTTTCTGTTTCGGTTTGAAAATCTTTTTAGGTAATATTTGACATTCTGGATGCAGGTGCATCAGGGAGAGTGTCTGCTGACTCCTCTCTAAATATGTTTGAGAACCAGCTAGTCCGGGGTGGAGCATGTGCTGTTTTGCATTATTAGATGAAGGAATGAGTTCATCTAAACCTCTTATTCTTCACCAGGGTCAAGGGGAGCTGGTGTCTGTCTCCAGCGGTCAACGGGTGAGAGACGGGGGACATCATGGACAGGTCTCCAGTCCATCACAGGGACACACAGACACAATAAACACTCAGTCACGCCTAGGGACAGTTTTAAGTCTCCAATCATCCAATGCATGTTTTGGATCAACGGGAAGAAACCGGAGAAAACCTACACATGCATGGGAATGTATGTAGGAGGTTTCAGCTGGGATTTGAACCTGCAACTTTGTCACTGCAAGGCAACAGTACTACCATGCAGCAGGGTTTCTTTAATGAGTTAGAATTTTTGTTATGCACAGCAGTCGGATACGTCAGGTGTAATCAGTCGGAAAATACACAACCTCATTAGCGATTGAGACTGTTGCAAATGTCTTCAATTTGTGTGCGGTTTGAATGTAAACAATGTCTAATTCTGATTCTTGTTCTTCAGACATCAACCTGGCCGGAGAACCCAAACCTCACAGGTCAAAAACCACCAAGCGCTCTGCTGGAGACATGTACAGGTATCTGATTGGGGCTGCACGATATTAGGAAAACCCGCGATATGCGATAACAGTGCTTAATATTGCGATATCGATATTACTTGCGATAAATGAATAAATAGTTAAATCTGCAGTTTTTGTATATATACTTTAGACACACCACTTCATCTATCAGTATTAATACAGTAACAAAATGAAATCATGCAAGTTCACATTACAAAATTAGCATGATCTGTTTCAATATTTTTGTAAACGATAATCATTAAAATATGTTGGAGCGATTTAAAACAATAGGACAACGCTGTAGAACATTTACAGAGCTAAATGGATATGTTTACTCCCGTAGCACTTACTGACTACTTCCGTTATTTCCTTGTACCGCTTTGATGGTTTCTCATAAGGAGTTCCACCCATGGGCATCTGCTGGGCTGTTGTGCTCTTACTTGTCTTAACGTGAGAGACTTTGGGTTTGCTAACGCTAGCTTTCTAGAGCCCTGTATATAGATCTTTATGGTTGCGTTGGAGGTGACAACGGATATTTGTCATGTTTCCCCTCGTGGTTGCCACAAGTGTTTGGCATGTCTTGCAAAGTACTTGTGTTTGTTGAACACAAGTACTTTGAAATAATAGTCATGCTGTTTGAATTATGAGTTCTTTCTCGCTAACATTTTCCACACACGTCTTACCCTCAGTCATTGCGATGCTATTTAAGCTAACTCAGGTGTTTGCTAGCCATCCAAATGAAGTGCCGTCCACCTAGGCACCAAGGCATCTAACCTATGAGAACCCAACCGATTGGCCAAATGGGTGAAGGCTCTATTTGATTTGTCAAAAACTTCATGCTTCCATTTGATTGACAAAATGCATTATGTGTAGCAAAAGTCTGAGATGACCATTATTTGCGATATTTTTCTGTTCTTTGCGATATGCCTATTGCGCATGCTGATAATGCGATAATGATACATTTTCGATATATTGTGCAGCCCTATATCTGATGGTGTTAATGTCTCGTTTACTGTAATGGAAACAATAGAATGGATGAAACTACTGAAAACTATGCTGTCCCACTGGCCGTTCTGCATTTTTATACTGTCTGCTTTCTTTTTACTCTCGTAGCAGCAGTTCCTCCTTCGATCTTGACTACGATTTTCAAAGAGATTATTATGACAGGTGAGTAAGCCGTGTTCGGTGCCAAGTTTGAAACCAAAACATCCTAATCGACATGTAGGATGACAAGAATGTGTTAACTAGATGCTCATCTTTGATTGGTATCTTTGTTTTGTGGGGGTTGATGCAGAATGTACTCGTACCCGTCTCGTGTCCCCGCCCCGCCGCCTCCTCTATCGCGGGCTGTGATCCCATCCAAACGGCCGCGGGTCAGCCTGAGCGGGGGGAGCAGCCGGAGAACCAAAAGCGGCTTCTCCTCATCCAAGAGCAGTCAGAGAACTTCTTCCAGAACAAGTGAGAGTCCTGACGACACTTCTGGGGTTCACAAGCACATTTTAAACTCATAATTGTTGATTTGTTAAAATAATTTCAATTTATGCACCATCAGTGTTTAGGCATGAGTTAATTATGCTATCAAATCAGGAGATTAAAAAGGACTAAATGAATCCATTTGACCTATAACAAACTCAGACATGTTTTTGTTCATTGACGTCACTTTCGATACGAACTTTATCTTAACGAAGAACTGAGTCTATTTTTAGGTAGAATTTTACTTCCAACTTCCTTCTGACTAAATAACAAAATGCATTTTCTGCTGGGATTATAAAAAACAAATTGGGGAAATGTTCGCAACTTGTTTGAACCGCTGTAGCGTTTCAGCGTCTTTCCAACCCGCTCTTTTCTCTGCAGTGAGAGCCGACGAGCTGCAGACCATCAAACGAGAGCTGACCCAGATTAAGAGCAAAGTAGACGACCTGCTGGAGAGCCTGGAGCGCATGGAGAAGGACCACATCAAGAAGTCTGGTAAAAAAGCCGCTCGTCTGACGGGTTTAGAGTCCGTTTGTGTGAATGTGACCTTTAACCTTTTGTATTTTAACGTTTGTGTCGGCAGTTAAGAGCATAAAGACGGAGCCTGGAGAGGTGACGTCACCTCCACACTCCAGCAACAAGAAGGACGACGGTTTAAAGAGAGACAGGGAGAGCCACGACATGAACGACTCGGATGAAGACGATGAGGAGGAAGACGAGGGAGACCTGCTGGAGGAGGAGGAGGAGGTGGGAGGAAGTAGAACTATGATTCGACCCAGCTTTCGAGTGCTCCAAACTCAAACGTCTGCTTCTGTTCAGGTGAAGAGCCAAGAACGGGAGGAGGAGGAAGAAGAGGAGGAGGAGGAAGGCGAGCACGTGGAGGGAGATGATGACGACGATGGCGATAGCGTGAACGGCGACGACGACTCGTAGACTAGAACCACGCTGCTTCCATTAGGAGCGCCGACTCCCATTTTAACACTCATGTTGTAGGTAGAAACTCCAAACGTGCACACAACAGCGCGAGCATGGTGCGCACACCTTACTGTCATATTACCCCCGAAGACCTTTAGTTCTTGTTTAGTTGTCCAGTATCACTGTAACAGGAGTAGCTAGCTGTAGGTTTGTGTTTTTACCCGTCTTCAGGAGGAAGACGCTCACATGGACTGGTAATGTTCTCAGAGACGACGGCTCGATGGACATCTTAACGCGAGGACAGAAATTCAGCCACAGGAGATGGTTTTAGCTTGTGTGTTTATTTTTCCTTTTTAGTGAGTTTGTTTGCCCCTGTGTGTCTGTATGTTTATGTACTTTTTATATACTTTTCGTTTACCTGTAAAGAAATAATTGCAATAAAATAAATTCAAACGTGTACTTTTTTTGTGTTTTTACTGATTTTACCAAGTGTTCAAAACTGAAAACAATTCAGTAAAAATTTACTTTTTGTGTAATTCTGGCACTAAAATGATACTCCATTGCAGGTGCTACAAAGCTAATAGGTTTTACAATAAAAGAGTGTTGGAAGTTAGGATTAGGTCAGAGGTGAGCATTTGTGAGCAGCAGAACAGTTTGATGCTAAAGTACTACAGATGCTACCTCTGCTTTAAGGATGCTGAAGGAGAAGGTCAGAAGGGTGTACTTTGTATATTTGTAGATTTGGAGACATTGTATGACAGGGTGCTGAGAGAGGAGCTGTGGTGCACGAGGAGGTCTGGGCTGTCAAGAGAAGTGTGTTAGAGTGGGTCAGAACATGGAGAGCTGTGAGACAGCAGGGAGGTGTGCTGCAGGAGTGACATGAGTTCCAGATTGAGGTCTAAGCCCCTTTTTGTTTGCTTTGGTGATGTACAGGCTGACAGACGATGTTAGGAGTCTCCATGGACTATGATGTTTGCAAATGACATGCAGTGAGAGCAGGGTGCAGGCAGAGGAAAAGCTAGAGAGGTTGAGATATGTGCAGGAAAATAGAAGAATGAAGATTAGAATGCATTTGTGTAAATGGTGAAGGACGCAGAAGACGGGGCTAAATGGAGTGATTGGCTGTGGAGACCCCTAAAGGGACAAGCCTAAAGAGACAAGAAATGTTTCTCATCACACTTGCATTGATATGGATTTGAAATGATATTGTTAAAATAGCCTTAAAAGATGTTTATTATATAAGAAGTTTAGTTAAACTCAACCCTATTCTAGGTCAAAGATCATGATTGTGCACATGACAAGACTTGGTGTATCTACCTGGAGCCTTTCATACAGCTCACTGATGGTGAAGTAGCTCTCAGCTTCACAAAGGTTTGTGACCCCTGGGCTAAGGAGACCAAAACTATCCTATTCTAGGGGTCTTCAACTAACATGCTCAGAGGAAAACGTCAGAAACAATAATTTTTTGGTGATTTTATTTTCTTTCATGTAAGCTTCTCTAAATTAAAAGTAGGCATATCTGTACAAATCTGAACATAAAAAAGCATCATGCTGCATCAACCGCCTGCAGAAGAGACAATCATCACTAGGAATGCTGTTGGGTCACTTTGGACAAGCCTGCTATAGACCATGGCTGAAGGTGCGGTAATCGATGAGGAAACCATTAGACCACATGCGAGATTAAATCACCTTTATTGTTTACAGATTATGAGATTTTCAATTCATCCATTCAGAAGAAAACTGATTATTCATTTAACCTGAGCTGGGACAGGTAGAGACTTTATAAAAGATGTTTTAGACATATGTGGGCTTTTAAAATAGAAAATGTAAATAGAAAAATATGTCTGATTAATATAAACAAAAGTTTCTGAATACTATACATCATGCTTCTTTATCCGTAAGCATTCAGCAAATACAAACATGGTGTCTACCAGGACACAGACGTTCATGAGTTAGTTTAGTTAAATAAACACTTCATTAAAAATACGACACTTAGTTGTTGCTGTTTTTGTAAATCAGCGTCCTTCATTGTGTCTTTGGTTTGATTTCTGGACTCGATCAGACCGTCTTCAGGATGGACAGCGTGAGGACGCTCAGCAGAAACAGAACAGCTGGAAGAACAGAGAACAAAACATTCAGAAACAGAATCTATAAACAGTAGAAAGCTGGTGGAAAAGTTCTGTCAGCTAAAGAGCCGGAGGTTCAAATCATCACCAACACGGTTCGTGGAAGAGAGAGATGACTCTAGTTTGTTTCCTAAACAACTGAATCCCTGACACGCAGAAACAACGTTCACCTTCACAGACACGAGTTCTAGAGGGAACGTTCAGGTCTGGAACACGCAAAGAAACAGGATTTCTGTTTCTAAAAACCAGATAACTCCTCATACAGGAGTAATTAGTGTCAACTCTAATATGGACGTGTGTAGTTTACCCTCAGAGTGGAGAGCACGGCTGGCCCCTGATGCTGCGGTTGTGGAGTTTGATGCTGCTGTGGTTGATGGTGCAGATGTTGTAGTTGCTAAGTTTGCAGCTGGATTGGCAAGATCCAGAAGACCGAAGTCGTGTACAAATGTGATGTCCCCGAGGGTTCCATCTAAAAATCAAAGTATTAAAATTAAAAACAGTAAAATGTGGACTCATTTAGAAAGGCCCAATTACACTTTTTTATGTCTGTGACCTTACCTCCGTTCAGAGGTCCAGACACAACTTGGACATAAAAGGAGGTGTCCAGGCTCCTGAGGAGGCTGCTGATATTCAGACCTACAAGATCAAACTCACACTGGATGTTGTTGCCACTGGCCTTCCCTAGAGCCATTGCTATCACCATTGTTGCCGTTGTTGTTGCCGTCGTTGCCGTCATTGTTGCCGCTGTTGTTGCCACCGTTGTTGCCATTGTTGTTGCTGTTGTTGCATTCTGTCAAAGGGAAACGTATCATGAGCCTTTTTCACTCATTTTTATAATGGAATAAGACATATGAGTCAAGTTCCCACCGAACTTGGTGATGCGAGGCTTCCAGTTGTGTTGATCATTGCATAAAAGCTGCTATTACTACAAGCAAGCACCAAGTATCCCTGAAAAAAAGAAGCAATGATTAGGGGTGGTGTTCAAGATTTCAACACAACAGTCTCTGACGAGTCTAACTAAATAAAATGAAAATAAAAATAAAAAGATTTATTTCCATCCAGTGTTGCATTCATTTCTCACCAAGATCTTGCATTGATGATGGTAGAGTCTGACCGCTGCACAAAGCCTTCTCCAGCACATCCCAAAGATTCTCAATGGGGTTAAGGTCTGGACTCTGTGGTGGCCAATCCATGTGTGAAAATGATGTATCATGCTCTCTGAACCACTCTTTCACTATTTGAGCCCAATGAATCCTGGCATTGTCATCTTGGAATATGGCCGTGCCATCAGGAAAGAACAAATCCATTGATGGAATAACCTGGTCATTCAGTATATTCAGGTAGTCAGCTGACCTCATTCTTGGAGCACATCCTGTTGCTGAACCTAGACCTGACCAACTGCAGCAACCCCAGATCATAGCACTGCTCCCACAGGCTTGTACAGTAGACACTAGGCATGATGGGTTCATCTGCCTCTCTTCTTACCCTGATGCACCCATCACTCTGGAACAGGGTCCATCTGGACTCATCAGACCACATGACCTTCTTCCATTGCTCCAGAGTCCAATCTTTATGCTCCCCAGCAAATTGAAGCTTTTTTTTTTCGATTTGTCTCACTGATTAGTGGTTTTCTTACAGCTACACAGCTGTAAGAAGAATTTTGCCCTATATTCTAATATTTTGAGTTTCACCTGTAAAGGCACGGTCTTTGGGGTTATTTTCGGTTTAGCATATCAGTGGACTGACCAAAATGTGTGGCCCAAATAACCCAAATGCTAAATTAAGCATCATCTTATTTTTGTCAGTGGAGAAAAATAAACACAAAAAGTCAAAGTTGAGGAAAAAAAAATAATAATAATAAATAAAAAAAAATATATATATATATATATATATATATATATTTTTATATATAATGGTAAAAATATTTTTAGAAACTTTGGAAGCAGAAGGATACCTTGTTGATATAAGAATTAAAAGAATTTAAATATTCAATAAATTAAAATTTTACGTTAAAAAAAGCCACAAATAATGATCAAGCTTTCTGAAAGTTGGTTTCAACCTTGAGTCAATAGTTTTTATCATTTACATTTTAGAGATTATGTAGCTTCTCAAATATGTACAGGAGGTGTCAGAAAGCAACATGCTGGTGTCAAAACCGCAATGAAGTGAACAGAGATCCAAACTTTTGGACTAATGAGAAAATAAGATTTTCTACCTGAGATACATTCTGTGTGAGCGTCACACCAATGTAGCCTGGGGAGTTTCCACTGAGTTGAAAGGAAAATGCATTGTTGGTCAGATCTATCTTGTCGGATGCAAACAGACAGGTGCTGTTTCCTGCAGGGTCACAGCCGTCTGGCGTCTGTAAGCACCGTTTAGTGACCCCACATCCTGACAAGGTGATGTTAACCTGGTGGATTAAAAAAAACACCCCAAAAGTCAGAATAGACACTAAAAAGTCTCAAAAATTATCATTGAGCATTTTTATTATCTCTAGATGACAATGATTCCTGTGACTTTTGTCTTGATGTTTAAAATAGCTGCTCAGATGGATTTCTGGAGTTAATTAATGGTAAACATCCTGATATGTATGTCAACAAACTCTCTTTGTCCCTTTAGGTCAGATGTGAATCATTGAATATTTACTAAGTTAACCTTTTTGATAATAATGATGACTCTAAGTAAACTATTAGCTATAATTTAACACAAAAACACAATTATTGAAATTCTATACATTTTTTTTAGATCCAAGTGCATAAAAACCTTCATTTAAATAGCATATGTAGGTCTAAAAGGTAGACTTGTGTTGGTAAAACCAATTTGGAAGCCAAATTTAGGAATAATAAAATAACATAATAATTTATAGTAAAAGTAACTGCTCTATAAATACATGAAAATGATGATCAAATTATTAAAATATGGAATTTAGGAAGGTCTTGTCCACTAACCGTTCCATTAACGGCATATGGGATTTGGCCGTGAACATCAGATGTGAAGAAAACCACCAATGTGGTGAAAAACAGGATCCATGTTTGCTTCATTTCTGTTCAAATGGAACAAAAAGAAAAAAATATGCTGGGAAAATAACAAATGCTAAAAAAAACCAATAAATATAGAAAACAATATATGAATATAAAAAAATAATCTACAGAATCAGCAAAAATCCTGCTAACTTACACAGTTAACCAACTTTGTTAACAACATTTTTCAAACAATTTATATTCTACAAATTAGAAAATAAGCATAAAGTTTATTAAATACAAATATAATCATATATGTAGCAGATTTTAAATAATAATACAGAATTTTAAAATTTTCCTAAGACTTACTTGATGCTGGGAAGGTTTGTTGGATCTCAGCTGACGTTGATTCTCCGTAGTTGTGGTGATATAGGGGTGTGTGGGGGGTGATGGAGCTTTATGCATCAACCTGTAAATGGGCGGGGCTTTTAAAAAACACCTGTAGAAGGAAAGGATGTCCGCTTTCTTTTCAGTATCAGCCAAGTGAAACAAGGCTCCTGTAAAACGAGCTCTGCCTGCAGAGATCTGCTTTCGTTTGTGGTCTAACTAGATTAGCTGAAGTCATGCGAGGAGCCTAACAGTTATTTAGCTCTGAATTTCAATTCTAAAAGTCAAATTATGTGAAAAATCAAAACTAAGGTTGAGAAAATAAACAAAGAAACATTCTTTTAGTTGAATAAGACTTTATTGAAATACACTCTGAGTTCTAACCAGGTTAATGTTAAACTGATTTAGTGATTAGTCATTTTTAGTCATTATTAGTCATTATGCTTTCTACTGAGAGTGACTCATTAGTTAATTAATTTAGCTGGAATGTCACGTGACACAAAACAAAGTCTCAAGCATCAATTAGTTTTGGATCAAAGAGACACAATGATGCTTAAATTCCTCAGAGATGAATCTTGTTCCATTTAGAAGGAAACATTTACTTTTGTCACGAGACGGTGTGACATTTAATAGTTTTATCTGCTCTGAAGTTGAGGTAAGGTAGGACCCAAATGTGGTGAAGTGAAGAGATGATATGAGAGTCAGCCAAAAGGTCTTAATGCCAAAGGCTCAGGTACAGGAGCTAAACAGGGAGACAACAAGAAGAACCAACAGGGAACTGTTCTTCTTTATTGGGTTTTACCGGCAGTTTGCGTTGTGTTGTAAGGAGGTCATGCAGGCACGACTACTGAGCCTCATTTTGACTTTATTTTTTTTACCTGTCGTTCTGGCAGTAGAAACAGACAGAATGGTTGATCTGGGTCCCATAACATGCCAGCCAGAGCAGTTTTACTCTACAGCAAGAGGAATGTGGGGTATTCCTCCTGTTGCGCCATAGCCTTTATTATGATTGTGGCATTTTAGACCACATTCGCTTACGCACCAGAGTGGACAGGCAGGGAGAAAAGAGACGTACAACACAAACAGGGAGAGAGAGCGAATGGAAGGACAACAGAACACAACAAATAGACAACAGACCACCAATACACACACAGGAGAAAACAGTGGGGTCGTCATAAAAATATATTATTAATAATAATAATAATAATAATAATAATAATAATAATAATAAATAAGACTCTACAAGAATACACGGAATATGAACTATTATGAAAGCGGTTTCGTCACCAAGAGTGTTGTTTTGTTTTTGTTTTTAAATGTTGTGTATATGGTGAGGGAGGGGCTGCCCGCAAACAGCCCACGTCCCACCAGCACCAGAGTCCGGGGCCACACACGCCCCAGCAGCCGATAGCCTCCAGCGGATGGGCACCAATAGGCCAGCCCAGAGAACAGACCTGAGTCCAGGGAAGAAGGGGGTCCAGCCAGAGGATGTCAGGGCACCAGCTACCAGCCAAAGGACACCCAATTGTGGCCACCAAGCCTGGAGCCCCCACCGATACAGGCTAGGCCAACCCCAGTGCCCCTCGAGGGACAGCTAACATGGAGCAACCAAGCCAACCTGGCCCCGCTCCCCCAGGCGGAGCGAGCACAACCCCCCCAACCGCGCTCCATACCCAAAGAGATGGCGAGGATTGTAGTCCCCACCGCAGGTTGGCAGCAACCAGGTGTTTCATATTAAGATGAGTTTTTCATAAATTGTTTGAGCCAATTTATTTTGAAAGTATTATTTAATATATAAAAGTCTAAGAAATTGAGGTCATCGTTAACATAAGAGTTCATTCTAACTGACTTTTTGAAATAAGGAGTTTTCTTCCTTCAAATGAAATTAAAAAGTATTCTTTCAATATCTTTGGAGACATTTTTGTTTATCGAGAGGCAGAACAGCAAACATGAGACGGGACAGTAGAACTCTGCCATTTAGTGACAAACCTCTTTGCGTGTAATGGTTCAGTTTTTTCTGAGTTTTTACAATATGTTTAATCTGCATCTCACATCTTTATCTTTAGTAATGACAATTCCCAAGTACATAACTGCCTGGAAGACTGAATACAAAACATTTAGATGCAGTTAATGCATCATAAAAAGAGTTTAAAAAATGATATAAGGGATAGAGGTCTGAAACACTGCTCAGCTACGACTGACGTCCTCCTTGGTCGCCATCTTGCAACTTCCCCAGCTGCAACCACGTGTACTTGACACAAAAAAAAAAAAAAAAAACGTATCCAAAAAGTCATGAAAGTGATGTCACTTCCTGCAAATAGTGGAGCTACATCTTGCTGCAGCTAGGTACCTCTCATGGGTCATGGCCATCCTCTAGATGTAAATATAGAGGACGGCATGCAAGGCTAGTCCATGCCCTTAGAATAGTTTAAGTTTAAACTTAACTCAGGTGCTGGTCATTCGTGGTTCAAGTTACAAGAATCTGCTTCCAGAGGGTCTGAGGAGAGGGGTTTTCAACTAAAATACTCAGAGGGCCACATCACCATTGGCAACAATTATTTTATGGTGATTTTTTTTATGTGTAATTCTCTAAATAGTTCCAAAATAGGCATATCTACAAATCTGAACATAAAAATGTCAGGAAGCATCAACAGCCAGCTAGAGAGACAAAGATCATCACTAGAAATGCTACTGGGTCACACTTTGGACATGCCTGCTTTAGACCATGACTGTGGTAATCCATGAGAAAAACCATTCAACCAGATGCAAGACTGAATCGTCTTTTAACTTTATTGTTTTCAGATTATAAGAGATTTTTAATTCATCCATTCAGAAGAAAACTGATTATTCATTTAACCTGAGCTGGGACAGGTAGAGACTGTAGAGGTATGTGGTAATAGAATATGTATTAACCATTCATTATCATCCGATTATCTGGAGTCGGGTCACGGGGGCAGCAGCCAGCAGAGAGGCCCAGACTTCCCTCTCCCCAGCCACTTGGGCCAGCTCCTCCAGGGGAATCCCAAAGTGTTCCCTGGCCAGATGAGAGACACAGTCCCTCCAGCGTGTCCTGGGTCTTCCTTGTATGTATTAACCATATGTGGGCTTTTAAAATAGAAAATGTAAATAAACCGCCACGCTCTGGGGAGACCTCTGGATCTCTGGGTTTGGATCTCCTCCATCCTCCACGGGTCTTTGGGGGCAGGTCAGTGGCCCCTCACACACTATTGGACATTCCTCTACAGAAACCTTACGTACACAAACGTGTATATACACACAGGTGCTCACATGGTGCTCTCACAAGTATGGGCTTGGGTGTATTTAACACATAACCTAAGGCTGTGGTTGGCACTATATGTACAATGATTTATTACCGTGTGCTTTTCAGCAAAAATTGCTGTTATACATCCTCATGTTGTAGGTGCAGTGATGTTTTGGTTCTGTTGTTTTTCTATGTCCCCTTTTTCAACTCTCTCTCTTTCTGCAGGTCTAGAAGCGGATTCTTTTGCATCCTTTATTATATCATCTTCCTTCTCTCTCCTCCCTTTCTCTTTCATTTCCGTGTCCGTTGGGATTTAAAACGGAAAGCATTTCTAATAAAGTTTTGATATCAGGCTGAATCTATAATGCTCCACCTGTGAGAGTAAAGGCTTGTTTGCAAGTAAGGCTTGTTTTTGGCACTCAGACATCCATTCTGATTGCTGTACAGATGGACAGGACACAGGAAAAAAAAAAAGTTTAGAGTGGTGCATTCCTGCTCCGTCATACAAAGCAATGGAAAAAAAAATAGCTCTGATTATTATGAACAAAAGTATCTGCAGACTGTACATCATGTTTCTTTATCCGTAAGCATTCAGCAAATACAAACATGGTGTCTACCAGGACACAGACAAAAGACCTTCCACGAGTTAGTTTAGTTAAAAAAACCACTTCATTAAAAATACGACACTTAGTTGTATGTAGTGTCTGGTTTCATTTCTGGACTCGATCAGACCATCTTCAGGATGGACAGCGTGAGGACGCTCAGCAGAAACAGAACAGCTGGAAGAAAGGAAAAAAAGCATTTAGAAATGTAAAACACACACACACACACACACACACACACACACACACACACACACACAATAAACGGTTGAAAACCGGTGGAAAAGTTCTGTCAGCTAAAGAGCTGGAGGTTCACATCATCACCAACACGGTTCGTGGAAGAGAGATGACTAGTTTATTTCCTAAACAACTGCATCCCTGATACGCAGAAACAAGCTCAAAACAACGTTCACCTTCACAGACACGAGTTCTAGAGGGAACGTTCAGGTCTGGAACACGCAAAGAAACAGGATTTCTGTTTCTAAAAACCAGAAACGGTTTATGTGAATACTGGAATGTTGAAATATGCTGCATAAACTAACTCTAATATGAACGTGTGTAGTTTACCATCAGAGTGGAGAGAACGGTTGGCCCCTGATGGTGTTGTGTGTGCTGCTGTGGAGGTTGATGTTGCTGTGGTCTTTGATGATGCTGTGGAGTTTGCTGCTGCTGTGGAGTTTGATGCTGTGGAGTTTGATGCTGTGGAGTTTGATGCTGTGGAGTTTGATGCTGTGGGGTGTGATGCTGCTGTGGAGTTTGATGCTGTGGAGTTTGATGCTGTGGAGTTTGATGCTGTGGGGTGTGATGCTGTGGAGTTTGATGCTGCTGTGGAGTTTGATGCTGTGGAGTTTGATGCTGTGGGGTGTGATGATGCTGAGGAGTTTGATGCTGTGGGGTGTGATGCTGCTGTGGAGTTTGATGGTACAGATGTTGTATTTGCTACATTTGCAGCTGGATTGAAAAGATCCAGAGGACCGAATGCCCTTGTTTGCATGAAGGTTTTGAGAGTTCCATCTAAAAATCAAAAAATCAAAGCATAACAATTGAAAACAGTAAAATGTGGAGAACAGACCAGCTGTTATGTCTGTGACCTTACTAGGGTTCAGAGTTCCAGACCCGAGGATGATGACAAAGGTGGTGCTGGTGGTGTTCAGACCTGCAATATCGAATTCACACTGGATGTTGCTGCCACTGGCCTGCCCTCGAACATTTGTCAAAGTCTGTCAAAAAACGCATGAGTCATGAGCCTGTACCACTTATTCCAATAATGCAGTATGAAATTTGAGTCAAGTTCGCACTGAGTTTATTGTTGTGAGGCTTCCATCTGTGTTTCTGACTGCTGTCAGTGCTCGGTTGGAGGTACAAGCAACAAACAAAGAGCTTCCCTGAAAAAAAAAGAAGCAAAGTTTAAAGCTAGTGTTCAAGATTTCAGCACAACAAAGTCTC
Organism: Aphyosemion australe; assembly: GCA_006937985.1. Lineage (NCBI taxonomy): Eukaryota > Metazoa > Chordata > Actinopteri > Cyprinodontiformes > Nothobranchiidae > Aphyosemion > Aphyosemion australe. The sequence continues at coordinate 1,434,472 of SSNS01000068.1, read as the reverse complement.
TGATGAGTCACTAAAAATGACCAAGCCCATCTTGTTTTGTCTACATGCACAGCTGAAGAAAACCCTTTTAATGCGACGTGTTCTTCCATTGTTTACATGCAAACTGGACCTCACATGCTAGCATGCAGCTGGTTTATTCTCTATTATTTTATTTATCTTACCCTCTCTGCTTGTGTGTACCTAAGAATATATTATGAACCTGAAGGATAAGGGCTCTCTTTTAATAAACATGAGCTATTTGCACATCAAACATAGAAGTCATATTGACCACATCTACAGTCTGCAGCACTTTGGGGGTTTTGATTTCATTTTCGGTTTAGCGTTTCAGTGGATTAACTTAAAGGTTGAATATGGAACTATTTAATAAAAAGCTATATTTTAAAAAATAATACCTCCACAGGGTGTTTATAGGTGTGCAGAATGAAGGTACAGCATTTCCTTTAAAAGCTATATTTTAATTAAAAAATAATCAAAAATTTATTTTGACGGGCACGACACTGGGTTTATGTTTACATCTACCAGCCAATAGAGGGCACCATTGCGGGTTTCCAAATACAGTAAAGTCTGCTTGGCACAGCGAGGCTGGCACTGTGGAAAATGGCGGACTCGGCAAGTCAAGCAGCTGCTTCTGAGCCCAGAAGATGTCGTTATCCTTCTCAGAGGAGGAGCGACCATAAAAGATCTACAACCAGAGTGAGTTTAGGTCGTCACTGGACATGGAGCTGGCTGCTCACTTCATGTATCAGCAGTGAACCTGGCATCCCGACGGCTGGAAACCTTGTTCTATTGTTGCAGCTACAACCTCCACACACTAGATGTCACTTTGGTGTTTGTGTTCCATATTCCACCTTTAAGTTGCAAGTGTGGTATTCTTGCCACAGAGGGTGGTGGGGGTCTGAGTAACATTTCATTAACCCTGCAAAGGGTCATTTTAGCACAAACTGGCTCAAGAACATGATTTAAAAATATGAAAAAGTTGCATAGTATGCCTTTAAACATGTGGCTCAAATAGTCCAACCGCCTAATTAAGCATTTAGACATTAAGCGTAATTTTATTAACTACCAGAAAGGTGGAAAAATAAACACAAAATTTCAAAGTTGAGCAAAAACACTTAAAATGTAATAGTCAAACATTTTTGTAAAACTAATTTTTGGTTTTATGGTTGGTGTAAGAATTAGAAAATATTCAACAAAAGCACTTCATAAAAACAGTTAACTGAAAACATAACATTTAAGTACAAAAGAGCCTTTTGTTCTGGCCAAATTTGGTCTAACTCAATGATCTCTGAAAGGTGGTTTCAGCCTTGAGTCAATAGTTTGTAGGTACATCATTGGCCAAATATTTACAGCAGGTGTCAGAAAGCAGAATAATTGTTTGAAAGTTTGACCTTTCAAAACTACTGTTGAGTAAAAGTTGAAATAACAAGAGATTCAAGCTCTTCAGTGGACTAATATTAATGTTAACATAAGATTTTCTACCTGGATTGGATTCGGGATGATCCCCACAGCGATGAAGCCAGTGGAGTTTCCACTGAGTTGAACAGAGAGCTCAAGGCCAGGACCTGGTGTGAGAGTTTTGACCTTGGAAGATGCAAACAGACAGGTGCGGTTTCCTGCAGGGTCACAGCCATCTGGCGTCTGCACGCACAGTTTAGTGACCCCACATCCTGATAAGCTGATGTTAACCTAGTGGATAAAAAAAACACCCCAAAAATCAGAATAGACTCTAAAATGTCCTAAAATCTACTTATCATTGAGGATTTCTGGTAATGATAAACATCCTTTCTATGTCAACAAACTCCCTTTGGAACTGATGTGAATCATTAAAAATGTACTTTGTAGAGTGAGAGTTGCTGCAAGAATAACATTTTTGATAATTATGGTGACTAAGTAAACTATTAGCAATAAGGTTACACACAAAAAAAAAAAAATATATATATATATATATATATATATATATATATATATATATATATATATATATAGAGAGAGAGAGAGAGAGAGAGAGAGAGAGAGAGAGAGAGAGAGAGAGAGAGATCCAAGTGCATAAAACCCTTAATCCTAAGGGCAATTAAACAGAGTACACGTTACATGCTGCTTATAAATACATGAGAGTGATGATCAATTTAAAAGTTATGAAGCTTCTGTCAACAAACCGTTCCATTAACCGCATAGAGTTGTCCGTGGACATCTGATGCAAAGAAAACCACCAATGTGGTGAAGACCAGGATCAGTGTTTGCTTCATCTCTGTTCAAATGGTACAAAAAAAGAGAAAATGTGCTGGGAAAATAATAGATTCCTGAGTGAAATATTTAAATGCAATTATATAAAGGACTGATGCATGATATGAAGCTAAAATTATTAAGAAAATAACATGATAAAAGTATTGACAGCATCAGCAAATATCCCCCTAAGTTGCAACATTTAACCATTTTCAAACAATTTCTATTTTGTGTGCTATATTAAAATATAATCAAAGTTTTATACAAATATAATCCAGTAGATTTTAAATGATAAATCTGAAATTTTAATTTTTCTGAGACTTACTTGATTGCTGGGAAGCTTTGTTGGATCTCAGCTGACGTTGATGCTGCACTGTTGTGTAAATGTAGGGATGGTAGGGTGATGAAGCTTTATGTATCAACCTGTAAATGGGCGGTGCTTTTATAAAAACACCTGTAGAATGAAAGGATGTCCACTTTCCTCTCAGTATTAGCCAGATGATAGAAAAGGGTTCCTGTGAAATGAGCTCTGACATCGAATATCTACTTTTGGTTGTGGTCAAATTAGATTAGCTGAAGTCATGAGGGGTCTCTAAAGTTATTTAGCTGTGAATTTAATTCAGGAACCAGCAGCCGTGCCAGAGGCCTAGGAGATAATAACGGCAAGCCCCCAGTCCCACCCGCAGCCACCCACTCCAGGGCAGGCCAAGCTCGGAACTCAGCAGCCTGGGACCCAAGGGCACCCAACCCCAGCAGAGACCCAACAGATCCTGGGGGCCCAGACGCCACCAGGCAGCTACCGGGAGCGAGCCAACAGATGCCAAAAACATCCAGCCCCAAACATGAGAGCTGCAAATACGCAGGCAGACCGAGGTACCACCCACCATCAGGGTGCATTTTGCAGTTGGGGGGAGGATGGGAGAGTGCACACAACCCCAACCCCCCCACCCCCAAACCCTCAGTGTCTAGGTGCAGCTTAAAATTGGAAGTGGGCACCGGCACCCAAGGCGAGGCTGAGTGAACAGATCCCCTCCAGGTGCCATCGAGTGTGCTTACCCCCAAGGCCCTAAGTGTGCATTTGTGTTGAATGTTGTTGGTGGGAGTGTTTAATATGTGTTGCCAGCTGAAGAAAACAATTCCCTCTATGTAAAAATGTCTACAGTTCTCTGTTAGGCCAGTGGGTGTCGCTGTACTGGTGGGTATAAAATAGGTGGTCACGTGCGGTCGCGGACATGTGACATCATCTGGGTGACTCATCAAGAAGCTAGGAAAATCTTGTGGGGACAGAAAAAAGGAGAAACAGCCATCCATCCATCCATCCATTTTCTCCCGCTTATCCGGAGTCGGTTCGCGGGGGCAGCAGCTTAAGGAGGGAAGCCCAGACCTCCCTCTCCCCAGCCACTTGGGCCAGCTCCTCCGGGGGAATCCCAAGGCGTTCCCAGGCCAGCCGAGAGACATAATCTCTCCAGCGTGTCCTGGGTCTTCCTTTGGGTCTCCTCCTGGTTGGACGTGCCCGGAAAACCTCACCAGGGAGGCGTCCAGGAGGCATCCTAATCAGATGCCCGAGCCACCTCAACTGGCTCCTCTCGATGTGGAGGAGCAGCGGGTCTACTCCGAGCCCCTCCCGGATGACCGAGCTCCTCACCCTATCTCTAAGGGAGAGCCCAGCCACCCTGCGAAGAAAACTCATTTCGGCCGCTTGTATCCGCGATCTCGTTCTTTCGGTCACTACCCAAAGCTCGTGACCATAGGTGAGGGTAGGAACGTAGATCGACCGGTAAATTGAGAGCTTCGCCTTTCGACTCAGCTCTCTCTTCACCACGACAGACTGGTACAACGCCCCCATCACTGCAGACGCAGCACCAATCCGTCTGTCGATCTCACGCTCCACCCTTCCCTCACTCGTGAACAAGACCCCGAGATACTTAAACTCCTCCACTTGGGGCAGGACCTCGTCCCTGACCTGGAGAAGGCATTCTACCCTTTTCCGACTCAAGACCATGGTCTCGGATTTAGAGGAGCTGATTCTCATCCCAGCTGCTTCACACCCGGCTGCGAAC
>SSNS01000068.1:1390808-1430109 GCA_006937985.1 Aphyosemion australe | reverse complement strand
AAAACCACATTGCTCCTCCTGAATCCGAGGTTCGACTATCCGACGGACCCTCCTCTCCAGAACCCCTGAATAGACCTTACCAGGGAGGCTCAGGAGTGTGATCCCCCTGTAGTTGGAACACACCCTGCGGTCCCCCTTTTTAAATAGGGGGACCACCACCCCGCTCTGCCAATCCAGTGGAACTGCCCCCGATGTCCACGCGATATTGCAGAGCCGCGTCAACCAGCACAGCCCCACAGCATCCAGAGCCTTAAGGAAATCCGGGCGGATCTCATCCACCCCCGGAGCCTTGCCACCGAGGAGTTTTTTGACCACCTCAGTGACCTCAGCTCCAGAGATTGGAGAGCCCAACCCAAAATCCCCAGACTCTGCTTCCATCCTGGAAGACGTGCCGGCGGGATTGAGGAGGTCTTCGAAGTACTCGGCCCACCGATTCACAACGTCCCGAGTCGAGGTCAGCAGCACACCCTCCCCACTGTAAACAGTGTTGGTAGTGCACTGCTTTCCCCTCCTGAGACGCCGGATGGTGGACCAGAATCTCCTCGAAGCCGTACGGAAGTCTTGTTCCATGGTCTCACCGAACTCCTCCCATGCCCGGGTTTTTGCCTCTGCGACCACCCGAGCCGCATTCCGCTTGGACTGCCAGTACCTATCAGCTGCCTCCGGAGTCCCACAGGCCAAAAAGACCTGATAGGACTCTTTCTTCAGCTTGACAGCATCCCTAACCGCCGGTGTCCACCAGCGGGTTCGGGGATTGCCGCCACGACAGGCACCGGCCACCCTGCGGCCACAGCTACGGTCAGCCGCCTCGACAATGGAGTCACGGAACATGGTCCATTCGGACTCAATGTCCCCCGCCTCCCCCGGGACGTGTTCGAAGTTCTGTCAGAGGTGGGAATTGAAGCTCCTTCTGACGGGAGACTCTGCCAGACGTTCCCAGCAGAACCTCACAACACGTTTGGGTCTGCCAGGTCTGACCGGCATCCTCCCCCACCATCGAAGCCAACTCACCACCAGGTAGTGGTCAGTTGACAGCTCCGCCCCTCTCTTCACCCGAGTGTCCAAGACATGCGGCCGCAGATCAGATGAAACGACAACAAAATCGATCATCGACCTGCGGCCTAAGGTGTCCTGGTGCCAAGAGCACATATGGACACCTTTATGCTTTAACATGGTGTTTGTTATGGACAATCCATGACGAGCACAGAAGTCCAACAACAGAACACCACTCGGGTTCAGATCAGGGGGGCCGTTCCTCCCAACCACACCTCTCCAGGTCTCACTGTCGTTGCCCACGTGAGCATTGAAGTCCCCCAGCAGAACGAGGGAGTCACCCGAAGGAGCGCTTTCCAGCACCCCCTCCAGGGACTCTAAAAAGGGTGGGTAGTCTGAGCTGCAGTTTGGTGCATAAGCACAAACCACAGTCAGGACCCGTCCCCCCACCCGAAGACGGAGGGAGGCTACCCTCTCGCTCACCGGGGTAAACCCCAACGTACAGGCACCAAGATGGGGGGCAAGAAGTATGCCCACCCCTGCTCTGCGCCTCTCAGTGGGAGCAACTCCAGAGTGGTAGAGAGTCCAACCCCTCTCAAGGAAACTGGTTCCAGAGCCAGAGCCATGCGTTGAGGTGAGTCCAACTATATCTAGTCGGAACCTCTCAACCTCACACACCAACTCCGGCTCTTTCCCCACCAGAGAGGTGACATTCCACGTACCAAGAGCTAGCTTCTGTAGCCGAGGATCAGACCGCCAAGGTCCCTGCCTTCGGCTACCGCCCTTTGCACATCGCACCCGACCCCTTTGGCCCCTCCCACGGGTGGTGGGCCCATGGGAAGGGGGACCCACGTCTCCTCTTCGGGCTATGCCCGGCCGGGCTCCATGGGTGAAAGCCCGGCCACCAGGCGCTCGCCAGCGTGCCCCAACTCCAGGCCTGGCTCCAGAGGGGGGCCCCAGTGACCCGCGTCCGGGCGAGGGAACACTGGTTCCATTCATTTTATTCATCATAAGGGGTCTTTGGGCTGCACTTTGTCTGATCCCTCACCCAGGACCTGTTTGCCATGGGTGACCCTACCAGAGGCATAAAGCCTCAGACAACTTAGCTCCTAGGATCATTGGGACACTCAAACCCCTCCACCATGATAAGGTGGCAGCCCAGGGAGAAACAGCCATCAAATCGACTATTTAGTGGAAACATATTCAGTGATTTTGGTAACCAAGGTCCCGAAGGAGTAAGATATTCTTGGATTAGTCCCGGAAGACGTTGTACAGACGGAGATTGATACTGATTGAGAGTCGTGTTCCAGAGGCTACAAGCTAGTGCGACGTGACACGGAGAGGTCGAGTGAAGAGTCTCACTACGTTCTGGCGTGAGTAAAAGACAAACTCGATAGCAAGTTTCATTTATTTGTTAAGTTACTCACATTTTGTGTATTTTGAGGACAGAGGGGAGATAAGCCTGTCTGGTTGCTGATTATCCTGGGTTCGGATAGAACTGTATCATTGTGCTGGAAACGTGTGTTCAACCATGTTAAACTGCGTTGTGTTTCATGTCATGGATGTTCATGCTAATGTCTCTGTTTGTACACTGTAGGAAGTGCACCAACCTCGGCTGAGTCTTGCTCAGTCCACTACTGTTGTCTTTTGTTTTTTTTTATTAACTACTTGTTATTCTGTGTGTCACTGAGAGCAGGCAATCCTGAGTAAGTAACTCGTTCTCAGTGAGGGACACGCACAAGTAGTTCTGTAAAACCAAATTCCCAACCGATGCTGCCTCCCTTTCACAGGGGAGGCATTTGGAAAATAAAAGAACCGTATTGTTTATTGGGAACTGCTGGTGACTGGCGTCTTCTTTCCCCTTTCCTGCTGGATTGTGCTTTCCAGCGCTGGACCGGCCTAAGCCCTCCCAGGGAGCCAGCTGATCTGTTGGCCCCATTAGGCACCCCCGTTCCCAAAACCCACCTGTGGCAGGGAGACCCCAGCCCATCTAGGCAGGGCCCACAGCAGAATCATCACAGAGCCCCACGGAGCCCGAGGTTGCCAACTCAGCCCCACCCCAGCAGAATATCTACTGCCACCCCAGCATTTGATCAACTTCCAGACTACATAAGACATTAGACACCCAGGCAGAGTTGGATCCTCCCCCTTTTCCGGAGATCTCCCTCCCCCGTGATGGAATAGAAGTGTTGCTACCAGTTGAGGAGGTACCAAGGTCCTCCTGAGGCCCCCAAGCCAGGGCCAGGCACCGCCACATGCACCTGCCCATGCCACTGGCAGCATGAGACTTATCTTTCTGTTAAAAGGGAGTTTTCCTCTCCACTGTCGCTACATGCTTGCTTAGTTTGATGCAATCTGCTGGATTCCTTATATAGGAAACTTTACTGATTGGCTTAATGAACTGAACTGTTTTGGAATGTTTACTTTGTGAAGAGCCTTGAGATGACTCTTGTCGTGATTTGGCGCTATATAAATAAACTAAATTGAATTGACTTGAGAGCCAGAACCCAATGCCCCCAGATCCAGCCCAGACCCCCATCCAGGGACGATCGCCCCCAGACCCCAACCCAACAGGCCCTCACCCAGACCCAACCAGGAGCGATATACCTCAGATCAGGACTCTGGTGGCTGATCCATGTGTGAAAAGGATGTCCCATGTTTTCTGAACTTTTCTCTTATAATTTGAGCCTCATGATTCCTAGTTTTTGTTATCTTGGAATATCAGGGAACAAACAATTCTGTTGATGGAATAACCTGATCATTTATACAGCTGACCTCATTCTTTGGGAACATAATGTTGCTGAACTTGATCAACCGCAGCAATCCCAGGTCCTGCTCCCAGGTGCCAACTTGTTTTGTTTTGATCAGGGTGTTTCTACAAGAACTTTTGGAGTTGTTGTTTTTTTTTACTTTGGCTGCTTTCTGTTCAGTACCAGCCCAGATTAGCATGGTGGCTAACACTTTACAATAAGGGTCCCTTATCTAGTGCATTATTAGGCATTAATAAACAAAGGGTCCCTTTATTAACGTTATTGTTAACTATTAAGTGTCCTTAAAGTTAGGACAGGGAGGGGCTGCTTAGTAATGCATTATATATTAGGGTTAAGCAGTTTTTTATACTTTAATAGTTTATTAATGCTAAAGTAACGTTAATAAAGGGACCCTTATTGTAACGTGTTACCACATGTTGTTCTTTAGGATAACAAGGAAAGTTGACAAATAGATGACAGACGAACATTATTTGGAAAAATGAAATCCAGCAAAGACCTGACAGAGATGGTGCTTCTTTTATTCATGCATTATTCTAAAAAACGGGGCAGACTGCTGTTATCAAATAAGTTCTAAGTTTACGGTTACGTCAGCAAAAAACTGGTTCATCTCTTGAGTTTAGGAGCCTTTTTTATCCTTAAAAGATGTTTAAATAGCTTAGGGGAGAAATGTGGATGAAAAAGTAGCAAATGACCAACTTTAAAACTCCTGAAGAACCTTTGATCAAAATCACTTAAAAATATTAACAAAGATGAACAAAGCCTGGCTTCTTAGAAATGAGATTATATCAGTGAAAGAGAGGCCAAAGCCGTCGCCGTCCTGAACCAGTTTCAGACAAAAGAAAAGGGTGCAACGCCTCAAGAATTCAAAGAATGAGGAAGAAGACGTTTTCATTCTTGGAAGATAACCTTTTTTACGACTTTTCTGCACGTTCCAGCTTTCTGACTGGAAGATGAAGATTTTCAGCTGTGTTAACAAGACCCATCGGATGACTTTCAGTAAAACAAACAAGACAGAATTTCTCATTTATCAAAACCGTTTTTTTAACTATCAGATCGTAGTACCACATTTTCTTCTACAGAGTATCGTATTGTGCCAAATCATGTTATCCTCATATTGTAATAAATAATATTGAGTCACATCAATGGTTAAAGAATTGTTTATCATAGGTAGACATTTTGAAAGATTAATTAAACTTAGGATGGTAGCAGAATATGAAAACGTGAGATTCTTGAAAAAATAGATGTCCATCCATTCATCCATCCATCCATCCATCCATTTTCATCTGCTAATCTGGGGTCGGGTAGTGGGGGCGGCAGCCTAAGCAGAGAGGCCCAGACTTCCCTCTCCCCAGCCACTTGGGCCAGCTCCTCCGGGGCAATCCCAAGGTGTTCCCTGGCCAGACGAGAGACATAGTCAGCATATCCTGGGTCTTCCTTTAGGTCTCCTCCCAGGTGGACATGCCCGGAAAACCTCACCAGGGAGGTGTCCAGGAGGCATCCTGACCAGATGCCCGAGCCACCTCAACTGGCTCCTCTTGATGTCGAGGAGCAGCAGGTCTACTCCGAGCCCCTCCCGGATGACCAAGCTTCTCACCCTAAGGGAGAGCCCAGACACCCTGCAGAGAAAACTCGTTCTTTCGGTCAAACATAGATGTTAGAAAGTGAAAGAGTTAGACATGAGAAAAAAATCATTTAGATTTGTTTGTATTTGGTCAAAAACAGCAAAAAATGCTTCTTGGGTGTGAAAGAGTATAAATGCTTCTGCTGTTTTTCAGCCGAGGGATCCAGGTAGGATCCAGAGGTTTATTTTATGATGAACTGATAATTGTTTTCTTTATGTGAACATTTAGTTTGAATAAGTTTCATCAACAATCTTTCATCCAAACGGGTGTCTCCACTTTCTGTTTGTTCATACGATTAGAACTCTGACATGGTTTAATTAAGCCACGTCCTGAACAAACATGAGAAAACAAACGAAAAAGGAACAACGAGGGCAGTTTCACAACTTTTTACACCTTGAATCGTACTTGTTTGGGTATATTTTATATAAATATTCAGAGAAATAATATGTTTTAATTAAATCAGGCAGAAACTAAACCAGTTGTTTTCTGTGACAGAGAACGAAAGAATAAAATCACTGCTGACTTTTTGCTTTAAAATGTTCTTTCCAGTAGCCAGAAAGTTTTTTTTAATCTGAGATTTGTTCCAGCTCTGAGACAACCATCACCACCTGAAGCCTCTCTGACAAAAGTCCTGAGAATCACCTTTCTCGTCGTCTGAAATCAGATGTTTTGTCATCAAACAAAGAAGAAAGCAACTCCGGAACATCACAGTCATGTAGTTTTGGGTAGCCGTGTTCCAGGGAGCAGACTGGTTTATTAATAACACATCTGAAAAACAACTCACAGATAAAGATCATCTGTTATTCTCAGAAAATCAGAATCCCCCGAGAAAGAAACAAAATTTTTAAAAATGCTGATTCATGATAATATACTAGTAAGAATGTCTTATGTCACAGTAAATACAAGAAAGAAGAAGCTGCACCTTTGGTGAATAACTTGAACATCGGGACGTTACACCCAGTTTTTTTTACTCTGGTTCAATTCCACATCATTAAATAAACACGGATGTCTGTTTCTTTAGTTTCATTTGCTCTAAATACACAAGGAAACCTGTTTTATCAGAAGGAACAAAGAATCACCTCAGATAAACTCTTCATTCACCTGCTCAAAGGATTCTGATAATCGTGTTTCACAAAACTAAAGGCTTGACTTTGGTTTCACGGGCCGGCGATATTTATAATTAAAGCAACAACAGATAGTTTTTAAACTTTAAGCTAGAACTTTAACATTGATCTCAGTGATTGTTAGGTTAGAAACTTGACCAGTTTCATATCTGACGCCCTCTGCTGGCCAAAAACTGCACTAGATAGTTTTGTGGAGCGGGTAGGTGTTCTAGGGGGAGCTCTTATACCTGCTTTACAGCTGTTAGCTGTAATGCTAGCGGTTACACTTTTCAGTTTGCGATCGTCAATAAAAAGCACAAGAAGAATTTTCTGTTGGCATCATGGCTGAGTCTGGAAGTAAAAGTAAGAGAGTAATGTCTTTGGAGGACAAGCAAAGAGCTAAAACCAGAGTGAACATCGGTGCGGCCTACGCTAGCTTGAGGGAGCTAAAGGAGGCTACAAAATCATGGACTGATGGTGACCTGACTTGATGCTACTGGACTTGTATTAATATCATTAATAATATGTTTGTCCAACAGTGTGGATCTTTTTACTCTGTGGTTTATTTTAGTATTAGTTGGCTCATGTTAGTGTTAGCTCGTTGTTAGCGCTAGCTACAGCAGGCTGCAGCAGGGTTGTTTACAACAGTTGTAATTCCACTTTCAACCAGTAGGGGGGAGGAGCAGAAAACTCCTCTGTGTTGCATTAAAACAATGTATCTAAAACACACTAGCAGCAGAATATTTCCTTCAGATCACTTTTATTTCACAAATTTTATAAAGGAGGTGCAAAATATTTAGGCAGCGTAGCAAAGCTGGACCTCCTCAATGATGAGATGTAAAAGTCCCCTAGGCCTGTATGTAATAGTCTACAAAAACATTTAAAAACCATTTGTTGTGTCCTTATCTGGTTTAAGAAAACAAATGCAATGTTTAGATATAAATGAAAAAGCAAGTTTCCACAACATAAATACAGAAATAAATAATTTAGAAAATGAACATAAAAAACCACACCAGGCTGCTTTCAGCTATCACTTTTAGGAGAGTAGAGCCAAGGGCGCTACAGCAGGGGGGGCAGTGACTGGCCGCCCTGCCCCCATGTAGATCCGCCCGCGAGGAAATTAAATAGAAAATAAATAACTAATTGAGGAAATAAATAATTGGGTACATAAAACAATAACATTGAAAATAAATATATATTGTTATCAATTAGTTTCCATATTCCACTTTGGCAAGTTAGGAGAATGAGGCAGAATCACCCACACCTTACATACAGGGGGGGAAATGTGTGAGAAAAATTAAAGATTAATGCATTAATAAAAATGTGGAATACATACTTAAAAGGAAGACCCAGGACCCGCTGGAGAGATTATGTCTCTCGGCTGGCCTGGGAACACCTTGGGATTCCCCCGGAGGAGCTGGCCCAAGTGGCTGGGGAGAGGGAGGTCTGGGCTTCCCTCCTTAGGCTGCTGCCCCCGCGACCTGACTCCGGATAAGCGGGAGAAAATGGATGGATGGATGGATGGACATACATAAATGTGGAGAAAATATCACTAAATAAAACAGATGATTTGCTGTAGCGACCCCTGACGGGAAAAGCTGAAAGAAAGACAGAGAAAAACTCACTTATCTGGGGTAGCTCTCTGTCGCCCTCTGGTGGTTGCCAATTATATTAACAGGCAAACTTTTTTCTAAACATTTTTTGTAAAAAGAAAATTTATAAATTTCTTCTGGGGGTTTTCAGCCCTGGTCCTCAGGAGCCCTTTCCAGCATGCTCTAGTTGTTCCCTGCTCTAACACACCTGATAACCTGCTTGAATTAAGCTCAGCAGAATCCCATCAATCACCTTCTGATTAATATCAGGTGTGTTGAGACAGAGAAACCTAAAAATGTAGAGGTTTCTCTGCTTCAACATCAGTTCGACTGCATCTGGGCATACAGAAAACAAACATGTTTTGTTGGATGGAACTTCTAAAGGAGCATTTAGTGTGACTGTGTGTTTGTCTAATATTCAGAGCTGTCTGGGCTCAACACACCTGATGTTAATCAGTGGGTGACTAACAGGCTTCTGCCGAGCTTGATGATGCTTAAGGTGATCCAACCATTGAATCAGGGCCCCGTTTCAAAAAGCAGGTTTAGTGAAAACCCTGAGTTATTCAACCAAATCCTTTACATTGCTCTTCGTTTCTTTGCGAATGGGAGTTTTTTATATAACATCTTGGATGCAGAGCATGTGTCCATGGCAACTGTCTGCAGAACTGTCAGGAATGTGACCCTGATGATGCACACAATCCTCCTAACCCCCCGGATGATGCACAAGATGGGAGAGCTGTCAGACATGGTCTGTTTTAATCATTTTAATTGAAGGTCACCTCCCCAGAGTCAAATAATGACAACATGCCTCTTATTTTATGAGGTCTCCTTTATTTCCTGTAAGTGCGAATGTTGTACAGTTAATCCTCTTTTGTTCAACCAAATAAACATCCTCCAATTGTGAGCATATCATCCCACCTTTAACTGATGTTCCAGCTGTTGTATTTCATCTGCAGCTTGATATGCTCCATTTCCAGATTTGGGTTGCACCTGTGCGCTCAAACAAGCATAAATGATATAAATGTTGAATAAGTGGAACATTCAGGACCAAACATCTTTTCTTCACCTCTAATTAATACTCACGCATTAACCTGATCAGCAATTCTTTGCCAAACGAGCTCTCGCCCTTTTGCTGCTGCCGCAGTGTTGCTGATTTTTAATAATAAGCTCATTTTCTGCATAAGCAGTCATTAAAATTTCCAACTCCAATGGGGAGGACACTCTACTCTTTTTTTCAGTTGTTGCCATGGTAAATCATGTTATCTGTGTGCAATTGATGAGGGCTTTTTATCTCCTCATGCCAGAGTGTAACTCTGGGTAATTGTGACTCAGAGCTGATTGAACTAATTCTTAACACCTGTTCTGAAACCGTAAACTCAACTGAGAGTTAGCCAACCTAGAGTTCAGGATTTCTCCCAGAGTTTGTTAAACCTGCTTTTTGAAATGGGGCCCAGGTGTGTTGGAGCAGGAAAACAAAACTTGCTGGGTAGTGGTGCGCCCAGAGTTGCAGAACCCTGAACTACTTTAAAATGTAAAAAACCAAACATTTATACATAACACATTAAGATATGTTCTTTCTTGTAAATAAAGGTTTATTTTTGGGTCTCAAAATACAATCAACTTAAAAACAAAAAAATATAAAAACCTCACTATGTTAAAACACGTGTTAAACCCTTATATATACAGTCTTTGGTTAAACCTGACTACTCACATGGATAAGAGATGAAGGTAAAGAAAAACATCAGGAGCTCCTAAAAAAAATTACCTGACAAAATTTCAGGTATTTAGAAAAATAAAAAAATAATTAGGCTTTTTAGAAAAATAAATAAGCAGCCATCTGTGAACAGAATGTAAGGCCCAGGGTGTTTTCCAATTGCAAGGAACCTCACCTTGATGCCTTGATCCCACCCTGGTTGCCTAGGAGATACGACATCAGGAACCACCAAGGCGTGTTCCAATCGTTTCCTATGTTCATGTGCTAGCAAGGCGTCTGTGCACCGTTTGTTAAAGGGGTCAGCACCTATAATACCGTGGATATCTACATCCTATTATAGTCTTTTAGACCATTAAACTAAATTGTATTGGAAAAATAAATTAAAAATGTGATTGTTTAATCCTATATTGTGAAGGGCATATTTTCTCGCAAGATCACACGTGATATTTTGGCTGTCTCGGACGCGTTCTGAGGAGCGCGTTCATTGGTGGAAGGAAGCAGGAAGCAGGACGCGGCTTCAGCGTCTCGCTCCAAAACAACAAAAGTTATAACTGAACCCGACCTGGCAGTGACCTACGGGATCTAACCGTGTATTTATGAGCCCGAGCCTTGCCTCGTGTGTAATGGCGTCCTCCTTTGTTGTTGAGTTGGGAGAGAAGCAAGCTCATCCAGGCATCGGCGCTTATGTTGTTGTGAAGCTGGAATACACACACTGATCAGAGTTTTGTCTCCCGTAACACGGATTATAACACGAGTCGTCAACGGTAAGACATAATTCATGCGTTTCACGTTATGAAATGAGCTTTGTTGTGCTTGTTGTGGTTCATATTTGTTTATATTTGGCCGTTGTGCCGACATATAGGCCAGAACTCAAGTTCTCGTGTTGGAGTGTGCGTGCTTGTGGGGTGCATGTGAGCTGGCTTAAGAAGGCAAGATTAAACAAATGCGTCAATGTTAAATATCGGCTTCTCAGCCAGTGAAAAATCATTAGGAAGTCATTATAGACATGTTTTTAAGTGGAAAAGTAAAAATTTCAGGTGCTGACCCCTTTAACTGTTTAGCTAATTCACCAAGGATACATGAGAGGTGCCTTGTTGCCTTCTCAAGAATTTCCCAGAATGCAGTGCAGTTTTTTCTAACATATTGTAGCTTGATGACTATAGGCACATATTTATAAAAGGACCAATGAGATGTAATATTCCATATGAATATGAATTATTAATATTAATGATCTTTAAATGTTAATTTAACATTACTCTAGATTCTTTTTACCGTAAGTAATCCACACACTTCAGAATAATTCAGACAGAGTCAAGAAGATATAAATTTAAGACTATATTTGTTAATGATGACACAGGACAAACTAGGATGTTAAAGCAAGATACTGAGACAATTAATGAGGTGATGTAATGTAAGCTAGATGTTATGTTGCATAATCCTATTAAGTTTCTTAGATCCTATGATGTCTGGGTTAAATCAATTTGGATGGTTTAATCAGTTATCAAATTAATAAAGACCATTTGACACCAGCGGGCAGTAAGTCTAAACATATATCGAGCCTTTTCCTTTTTTAATTGTGAATATATTGGTTAAATCAAATGTGTGAGTTAGTACCTGCTAGCCACCGCAACTACTAGCAACTAACCAACCATAGATAACTGCTTTGGATCTAAAAAAAACATTTAAAATATAAGCCCGATTGCTATAATTAGTTGACTTACATTTAAACTGGAAATTTGCCCCCAAAGTAGCTGCTGCCGGCTCCTGGTCACATCTGTTTGAAAATACTGCGCTGCATTCTGGGACATTTTTGACCACGAGAAGGCAACAAGGCACCTCTCATGTATCCTTGCTCAATTAGCTAAACGGCTAACAAACGGCGGACAGACACATTGGAAGCACATGAACATTGGAACCGATTGGAACACGCCTTGGCAGTTCCTGATGACGTATCTCCTAGGTAACAGGGGCGGGATCAAGTCATCAAGGCGAGGTTCCTTGACATTGAGAAACACCCATACTTTTAAATAATTAAACTAATAATAATAATAATGAGTATTTACAAGTCTGCAGGTTTCTCATTCATGTGGTGTCTCTGAATCAGCTGACCTGCTTTTGGTTTCTTCCTGCTCCTTTTTCTTTTTTTCCATTCTTTCTGTTTGGTCTTTCGTTTTCTTTGTTTCAAAACTTCATTGGATGATTTAGCAGCTGCTTCATTAGTTTTATTCTGTATTTTGGACTCAGACACACTCTCTCTCTCCCTTTGTCTTTGCATTAGCTTTGATTTTGTCTTTGCCCTTTGTTTTCTCCAGCTCTCCTTTCTCCTTCCCACTCCTCTCCTTTTAAAAAACATTCTTTTTCGTTTCTTTACACTTCTCCTGCTTCATGATCCCTATCGTCCAGTTTCTTTTCCAGGAAGTCGATCTCCTTCTCCAGCTGGGCCAGCTTCTTCGGGTCAGACTCCAAGTCGTCTTCCATATCCACTTCCACCTCCTCGATCTCCTCATACTCCTCCACCTCAATGCCCTCCATCGTTTTCTGCAGCTGCGTCTTAACCTTGTTCAGCTCCAGGAGGCCTTCTTGAAGCTCTTTACACACCTGTCTGATCTTGCCTGCGAATTTGGTTTTGGCACCCTTGCGGAGTTCGTGGGAGTCCTTAGCGAGGAAGAAAACATCCAGAGCGAGGAAGAGGGCGGACATGACACCCGTGGTGACGCTGATGGCCTTGGCAGCTCTGGCTGCACCACCTGCAGCGCCCAGAACCTGCACGGTGCTGATGAGTTTCTCGGTGTTGATCATCAAAGCCCTTCCAGCTCTGCCGCCCTCTTTCACCACGTGTTTGATGTTGTGGTTCAGAGCCTTTTTGGCTGCACTTTGAGAGTATTTATCAAAATCCCACTCCTGCAGGGTGTCCATACCTTCCTACAACAAACCAAAACAAGAGCAGATGCTTTCATTCTCACCAAATCTTATAATCCTCACATTCCTCACGACAGGGATTTCTCTGAGAAGAAATCAGATTTAGCGTCATGCGTTTCTCTACCTGCACAAACTCCAGACACTTCCGGATGTCTGTGATTTCCTCCTGGTAGCCCTGGATCATCTTCTCCACCTTCTTCCTGTCCATGTTGGAGTGAACCGTGTCGGTGATCTTTGCCGTGGCTGATGTTATGCTGCCAGCCGTTGCCACGCTGATCCCGACTGCTGTGACAATGATCGAGGCTCCGAACGTGAAAGGGGCCAGGATGAGTCCGGTGATTGTGGTTATGCTGCCCGCGACGCTGGCCACACCCCCTCCCACAGCAGCTGACACGGTCTTCTTGTGGAACTCGTCCGCCGCGTCGGCCAGCGCCACAAGCTCCAGGATGCGGTGCTGCAAGGACGCCCCCCGCTGGTTGAAAAGATGCACAAAGACGCGGGCGGCCATGTAGACCCGATCGGCTGCCTGCTCCATCGCCCTGCAGAGACAAGCAGGAACTAGATTCACTCCAAGTTTTAGAAAAAAAAGTTCCTAAAAATCTAATTTTATAAATATTATTTAGTGAAGAAACCAGTATTTCTATCTACATTTCCTCATCCTCCTCCTGGAAATTAGAGCTCTCGTTCCACTCGGTCCAACCTGACAACCAGCAGCACAAACGCCTCAGTCAAAGTTATAGAAAATACACATTTTACATCTGTTTCCAAAGTTTGCACCCACCTTTGACTGAGTTCCACCACTGCATCAGCTCATTGTGTTCCTGAAAAGCAAAGACCTGCTGTTAATGAAGGGACTGCTTGTAGAACACACACACGCACGCGCACACACACACACACACACACACACACACACACACACACACACACACACACACACACACACACACACACACCTGGTGAGCTTCAGCAGAATTTTCTTCAGTTGGATAAGCTGCCATTTCTACAGGCTGAACCATGACCGTGTTTTCCTGGAAAACACATAAACAAAACCCAGAGTTCAGGCCTCACTACTCTGCAGAGTAAACACAGTTTATCTTTCTTGCAGCGTCCCTAATCTCACAGAACTGTTACCTGCATCATCTTGATCAAACCTCTAAATTAAGAAAAATACATTAATAATAATCTAATCTAGTGAAAAAGCAAACTCAGTATCAGCATGAACAACAACTTACTGATGCTTTAATCGAACTAAAGCATCACACACAGATTCTTCACCTACATTAAAGCAAATTTAAATCTGGGCACACGCTTTACTAAACATTTATTAAAAACAATCCAATATTTTTATTTACCAAAGCTTTTTAATTGCTCCTACCTGTGCTGCGTTCATCTCCTGCAGCTCTACTCTCTCCTCCATGATGGGCATCTTTTCTGAACTCTGGAGCAAAAATAAAAGGATGTTGTCACAAACAAAACTTCATTGTGATCAGTCTTCTTTTGTTTGTGTCCTTTTTTCACAGAATCACAAAAAAAAATACAGGAATTACCTGTTTTTGCATCTTGGGAAAAGTTTTCTTGATTCGGAATGACACAACCTGATTAAAACACAACAAACTGAACAGTCAAATGGAGATTTATGAATAGAAAAGTATAAAAAATTTTTGGGAAACTGGAAAAAGAAATTAAAACTTATAAAAAAGGAATTTCTGCTGCAGCTTGTTTCTGGAGGTTTTAGAACAGAACAAAAAAAAAGTTACTCATCTTTTCATCATTATGGATTTTTTAGGCCTCAGTCCAGCTCCTGTTAGGGGTCGAGTCTCTTCAGCCTCCTGAAACAGACGATATATATATATATATATATATATATATATATGGAGGGTGAGATTGTATTCTGTCTCACGGTAACTCTACTTTGACTCACTTCTGTCATATAACCACTGACAGTGATTAAATCATTCTGATGGTTTATTTTTACCTGCTGCTCTGAACTCTTAGGTGTCCCACCTCTCTTCTCCTATGAAATAAAAAAAAACATTTTTAACATATTTTTAAAGAAATGCAGTGAAAAGAATAAAAAATACTCCATAAGACTCACTATTGTGGTGCTGGTGGAGTCAGAGAGATTATCGTTACTGGCTGAGAGTTCATCCTCCTTTAAAAACATTCAGTCGTTAGTGATAATCTCACTGATTGGGGAACATTTGGGCAGCAAAAAAATGACTAATCTTTTAGGATTAATATTTAAAAATGTTCATGCAGAGATTAGTGTCTGGATGAAATCTCAGAATAAATATTAAGTATTAATCAAGATGTTTAAGAAATATGTTGAGAGATGTGATTTGTTGTTGTTTCTTGATAAAGATCTTACAACATTTTGCTTCCTGGTTAAATATATTAATCTGAACTCATTTCAGACCATCGGGATTAAGAAAACAGGACATTTATAGTTTCCTGGGGATGTTTTTAGTCTTTTGACGCAGCAGGAATTTATTAAATTTGTGCAGAAATCATAAAAATGTGTTTTGTTGTTTTAGAAATTTCACCTTCCCCATCTCCATGAGGCTGTCCCAGCTGGCTGACAGCTCATTCGAGTCACTGAGGGGATCCTAGAAAAGCAAAAACAAGAATCCATAACTCATCTAGAGTCTTTAAAGCCTTCTGTGTACTCTGTGTTTTAACAGAAGTGGTTTATTTTTGCAAGGTCACCTGAGAGACGGCTATACGTGGAGCTGGTTGTGGTACATGTTTAAAGATTCCTGTCAGTCCTCCTGTTTTCTCCTGCAGCAAAACGTTTAAAAAAGCAGAAATCAGTGGTAAAACACAAAGAAAATAAGCTTAAATGAACATTTACTGGCAGCATTTCTACCTTTGTTGTGTTCGGCTCAGACAGATCTTCAGAGCTGTCGAACAACCTCTTGTCCTGACTTTTAGCATTTGATTCCTGAACACAAACAGAAATAAAAACATGATAAAATCATAAAAACCCGAAAATAATCCAGTAAAGTCTGAGTACTGCACCTTGTCTGTAGGTTTGGGAGTTTTCTTAAACGTGTTGTTAAAAAGATCATCATCCTAAAAACAGAAGCGATGTTTTAGATCAGAAGAGATTTAAAAATCAGGTCAGTGTGGGACGTGTTCTAGTTAACAACTATTACAGCTTAAAATGCGTCTTGAAACAAAAAGGAGGAACTTAAAACAGCACCAAGTGTAAAAACCCAATCAAAACTGAAAATTAAACAGGGAAAATAACAATAATTTATTGTGAAAGATCATATTTGATTACTTAGTGATGCTTTAAAGGAAAAGTTCGCTTTTTTAGACATTAAGTTTTATGTGTTCCTTCACCCACCCAGTGCTCTGTAAACTTTGACCCATTTCACACACACACACCCCTGCTCAGAGATTTTCAGGGGAGAAGTGATTCAGAAACGTAGTTCTGGCTAGTTTCGGGGGCGCTTTATCTGCGCCGTTTAGCCTCACAAAAGGATTAGCCTCTGAAAGCATGGCTAATTTGCATCTCACAAACAAAGAGAAAAAATTTACAACGTCACATTACAACGGGACTAGTTTTTGTCATTCGTATCCCTGCGCCAGTCACCGCAGCAGCTAGAACGGGCTCGTGTCTGGCTGCTAATCCTGGCTGTATGAGTGAAACAACAACTTCTAAATTCACTTAAAAGTAGTTTTTCTTAAATATATCGAGCCATGGTGCGTACCTGCAGGTTCCCGGGTTGTAACAATAAGGATGTTACAGGATCACCTTTTCGGTTTGACACTTTTCCTGCTAAGGACGTTTCTCTAAGGCATCAGTGGCTTTTAGCAATCGGCTACTCCAAGGATACTCGGCTGGAACGAGTCAAAACCTTTCGTTTGTGCAGTGCACACTTCAAAGAGGATGATTACATCAGGAAAAAGTTCGGGAAAAGTGAAAGACTGTTTTTGAAGAGTTCGGCCGTACCAGAAATCTGGGTAAGTTTTGTTTTTAAAAAATGATTTATTCCGCTATGTCTGCTGTATTCATGCAATCATCTTCGCATTTTAGCGCATTATTTATGCAATCATCTTTACACCGATGGTTGATCATAGACTGCAGTAGCTTTGTCAACAATCTGTGTTGATGTGTGTGTTTTGTGTAGCAAATGCAGTTCTTCATCCGTGTACTCTGGCTCATAAAGATATCCTAGTAGTAAAATAAGTTTCTTCTTCATCTGATATAGTGTTAAAATGAAATTCGTCATCAGATGAGATGGAGTCTGACATGTTTTCGGCATTCGGCAGTGAAACAGCTGACATACGAAGCGCTGTTTAATATCCGCGGGGACCGGCGCAGGGATACGAATGACAAAAACTAGTCCCGCTGTAATGTGACGTTGTAAATTTTTTCTCTTTGTTTGTGAGATGTAAATTAGCCATGCTTTCAGAGGCTAATCCTTTTGTGAGGCTAAACGGCGCAGATAAAGCACCCCCGAAACTAGCCAGAACTACCTTTCTGAATCACTTCTCCCCTGAAAATCTCTGAGCAGGGGGGTGTGTGTGAAATGGGTCAAAGTTTACAGAGCACTGGGTGGGTGAAGGAACACATAAAACTTAATGTCTAAAAAAGCGAACTTTTCCTTTAAGTGTCGAGTTGCAGAATAAAACAAACTTTTAAAAATGAGGAAATGAAAATGTCAAAAATATAAAGAACAAAAGCATAAATATGACCCAGAGATGAGTTAACACTGACCTCATTAAAAAGGTTGTCTAAACTCAACGATCGCTTGCAGATTCCAGCCAGGCCGACTTTGTTCCCCTAAAAAACACACATGTAAATTTACTTTAGTTATTCAGTCACAAACAGATTTTCACCCTCAGCTGTTGAGTGAGTTCCCTAGGAAGTGAAACTAAATCCGGAAATAATCTATCAGTGCATTATGGGTTTGGTAAATCATCTGATAAAAGTTTTTAAAATGAAATTAACCAGTGATAGTTTCTCAAAACAAAAAGCATAAAGGTCATAGTACTAATAAAATCAGAGGTTCAGAATCTCAGGGTTTTGTTTATGAGTGAGGGAAGCAGGGAGCTGGAGATGGAGAGGAGGATCAGGGCTTCGTCTGCAGCGATGTGGACGCTGAACAGGTCTGTTGTGGTGAAGAGGAGCTCAGCCAGAAAGCAAAGCTCTCAGTTTACCGGCCGATCTTCGTCCCAGTCTTCACCTATGGTCATGAGCTTTGATCATAAGACCGTGAATGCACGCTGCCAAAATAAGTTTCCTTTGCAGGGTGACTGAACTCAGAGGTAGGGTGAAGAGCTCGGATATCCTGGTGGGACTCGGACTAGAGCCGCTGCCCCTCCATGTCAAAAGGAGCCAGCTGAGGTGGTTTGGGCATTTTTCAGGATGCTTCCTGGGCGCCTCCCTGAGGAGGTGTTTGAGGCCTAATGGCAGGAAGCCCCAGGGTTGACCCAGGACAGTTTGGAGGGATTATATCTCCACACTGAAGGAAACGCCTGGGGATCTTGCTGGTGGAGCTGGTAGAGGTCTGGGCCTCTCTGCTGGAGCTGGTAGAGGTCTGGGCCTCTCTGCTGGAGCTGCTCCCCCAAGACCTGGGCTCGGATTAGTGGCCAAAAAAAGAACGAAGTGTTTTTTTTAAATAATTTTTCAGTTTAATGCATTCTTTAAGTCTGCTGTGATGTTTGATTTTGTTGAATAATTCTTCTAAAATATTTTCTGCCGACTGGCTCAGGGGTCAGGAGTTCATCCTGTGACCAGTGGGTTGCCGGTTTGAACTCCATGTGTGTCAGTCATTGTGTCCTTGGGCAAGACACTTCATCTTCCTTGCCTGTGCAGCAGCCTCACCTCTGTCAGTGTTTCCCAGGGCAGCTGTGGCCACAATGTAGCTCATCACCACCAGTGTGTGAATGGATGAATGACTCCCGGTAGTGTAAAGCACTTTGGAGTCCTCCGACTCAGAAAAGTGCAGGTCATTATTCATCTGTTACACTATGAAAAGCTTTAATTAACAGAGTAAACCGTGAAATCTCTAAGACTTCTAGCTTGAACTTATAGATTTCTTATTGATTTTTTAAAACCAATAAAGTTTGTTTTCTAAAACATTTAAGATCAGTTTTGTCTCTAAGCTGATCTGGTTTAATCAGACAGACCCTAAACTGTCCGATCACATTTGCAGGTAGATTTCAGTTCATGTTTCTCTCACAGCTTGGACAGAAACTGAATGGAGAAGTGGTTTTTGCTCTGAAATTCCTTCAGCACGCTCATTTCTGTCAGATTCTCTGTGCTGGCAAATAACTGAGTTTCAGCTTTCACCTCCTGTGTTCAAAAGCAGAAAACAGTTTTAAATGAACACTTCATACCAGGATGTATTTTTAATTTCTCCTGCAGCACTATCGTATCTGCTGTGGCGCCCTCTGCTGGTTTTCTGTGTCTTCTTAAATGTTCTCACATGCAGTTATGCACCTCATGACTCAGGTCTCTTTATTATAGATTAATCACCCTTTTATTATGTCTTTTCATCAATAGAACTTTCAAAAATCACAGAATTTTCTTTCAAAATCCCCCAAAATAACAATAAATTAATAAGACAAGAAACATTTACCTTCATAAGAAAATAACTAAAACAGGATATTTAATTTAGAACTATATTTAACTGACCTTTGGGCCGGCTGCTTCAGAGAAACTCTCACTGCTGCCTGAAACATCTTCTTGTGATGACAAATTCTCCTAAAACACAGACTTATTTAAATAACAAATTCATGTATTTGACTGTTTTCACAGAAAAAGAGCATTCTTGTCATTTTAATGCTCTTCTTGAACAGAATTTTCCTTTTTTGTTTGAGAACTTAAGTTTGATATTTGTACCTCTGCAGCTTCTTTTGGAGTCTTTCTGAGGAATCCCAAAAACCCACCTTTCTCCTATGGAGACACAAGCGGCGTTAAAACCTCGGTTATTTATCAGAAACCTCAGCCAGCAGAGCGCCACCTGCATGAAGTTCGGACATGTTTCCATATTTGTTGCATGACTCATGTTGATTTTGTTAGCTCGACCGTGACCGACTCACCTTATTCTCTGACATGCTGTCGCTGCTGCAGAGAAGTCTCCACGCTCTACGCCCTAAACATAAGTGTTACTCCTCCTGTGTGGGCACGCCGAGGATACAAACATAATTAAACCCTGGGACTAAGCCGGTCAGGGAGACATGTTTACATGTGCCACAATAACCCAGTAAATGCAGGTTTATTTAAAAAGGCATCCAAGAATAAATAAAACAGTAAGGAATGCTGAAAGTTTTGGATAACACAGATTTACCTCCTCCAGCTGCAAGCCTTAAAACGGTTTGTGAGAGTTTCTAAATATTGAACTAAAAATGCCTCCTTCTGCCTAAAAAGCAAAAAAAAGTACCTTGTTATATGTTCTTGATGTTATACTTAACTTTACAAAAAACACAGACTTTAGTGAAATAAAGTCTAAACAGCTGTTACTTTGGTGTTGCCATTTTCAGTCGCCGCTGGCTGATAACTCCAAATGAAGAGATTCTTTATCCTGAAACAGGAACAACACACAGGAGTTTAACCATCAGGTTCTGAGTTTCCCGAGCATCGAAGCACATATTTTAAAGTCTGGGTTCACTTTACAATATTTGCATGATTTAAAAATAAGTTAAACCAAAGTGCTGTACAATAATAAATGTTTGAAATACATTAACTACAGTACAAACTCAACAACTTACTAATACTTTAATCGAGTGAGATGAAGGTACTAAAACATTATTAAAAATAAAACTTTGACTCCAAAGAGCCTTTGTCCTAATTTGATTTTTTAATTGAATGCAATGTATTGTAATAATCAGTGAACAGATCAACAGTTCCCATTTCAGACTCAAAATGATGTCCATCACCAGAACGCTAGAATGAGAATGAAGGATTTCACAATAAAATCAGTTTTTTCTTTAGGATTTTGTTTCCAGACCATGTTGTAAATTCTTGCCCTGCTGGTTTTAAGCCTCTAGAGATTTTCCTACAATTAGTTGTTATTGTCAGCTGATGTTAAGACTGAGGCAAATAAAAAATGCAGGTTAACAACAGCTATTTTCAAACAGCTATTTTGATGTGTCAGAAGAGGAAGAACACAAATATCAAGTGATGACAGCACTGCATTTGTATTTGACAGTTTGTGACGTTTGTTCATGTCATATTAAATAAGTTATAGATTTTATTTTTCTACAACCCTATCTGTAATTTGTATTTTGCCATTGTTTTCCTGTGAAGATCAGCTGTAACATTTGACAGCAACAAAACCAATGTGGACGATCTTTCAGAACTTCAGAAAATATTAAATATGAAAACTCCAGAAGACCTTACAGCAAGCTGGCATCTTAGAATTTTAATCTATTTTTAATGACAAAAACTGTAAGAAGGTTGAACAAAATAATAATAAAAAAACAGGTAACAGGAATTTATCTAATAAGTTTAAAGTTTTATGTTTTCCATGTTATTTAGAAAGTAGCACAGGTTTAACAGCAATTAAACATATTTTACTCATAAATATCAGGTTGAAAGCAGCAAAAATAAATAATAAACTGGAAAAACACACAGGGAGATTTTAACTGGTGTAGAACCGGTATTTTCCGAGTACAAACACTCAGTAAAGTCATTAAAGAGTGGGAAACACTGGTTTCAGTAACCGTTTCTGCATTTTAGCTTTTATGCTAATATGTTTAGCTTAGCTCGCGAGCAATTAATTCCCCCAAATCCTTCTTCAAAACGTTGGTAATTGAGACAACAAATGTCTAAAACACGAGCAACGTAGACGCGGTTAATGTCAGGGTGAGTAGTTAAAGTTACCGGAGACTTTTAGAGACACTTCACATCCAGCTTGTAGTGATTGGTATAAAAAAAAACAAAGAATCGTTCCCTGTCAGGAGTTTTTAAACTTCACTCCATCCGCTCCGCAACTTCTGCACCCAGGAGGCGTTCAGGAGCTACGCAAAAGCTCGTAAATTACGTTCTCACCTTACGGGCCCTAAAAAACTTATTTTCAGTGCATATGTAAAATAAATGATTATTTGCATCATTGCGTCATGTGTTAGGACTACCATCTATTTCAAGTACATTCAGTTATCGTTTTATTCATTTAGTTTTTCATTGTGCCTGGATATTCCATTTGTGAATTATAGAGGAAAAACGGGCAGAAAATAGTTTATCAAAATGTATAAAGCCTATGTATAGGTTTGATTAATCTGAAAATAAAATATAGATGATTCCTATGTAATGTCCATACATTATGGAACATCTTAATTTGGCAGAAAATTAGAGCAAACTAAAATCTGCACCTATTTGTGTCACCGTCAAAACAAGCTGTTGATGCACCTTCCCACTTTCAGCTGCTCATGTTTGTGCACAACCTGTCAGTCGCATGTCCTCATGTTTCCTTAGTGTGTTTACATTTGTATGAAGAAATCCACATTTCCAACACCACCCAAATGCAACTTGACTTTGGTGGAAGCCCTAACAAGGTCAAACACACTCTGAGAGCTGCTGTGTCTCGTTTAATCTCTCCAAAACTATCTGTGTATAACAAAATAACTTCCTGACCTTAAAAAAACCACAGCCATCACATTTTTGTACTTTTCCACTTACTCAGCTGCCTTCTGAATGAGGTGATCTGAGTCAGTTTGTCTTCTCTGGTTTCTGACTCTGAACCCACCTGTAAGAAGGGCGTGGCCAGTTTGATGGATACCTGTATCTGCAGGAGTCTTCATATGACTCACAAGTTTCAGGAGTCACATAATTAACAGGTGAATAAATCCTAAATGTGCTGAAGGTGCATTTAAAAAAAGGATCAGTTGTTTTGAAGTTTAAATGTTGACTAAATGATCCTGGCAGAGTGGCTGCATGTGTGCTCTGAATTTTCCATGAGAAATACCCAGGAGGTCATGTAGAGCCACGTCTTAGAGGATTGTTTTAATTTCACATTATTGTCAGAATGATACTTCTCCTGAAGTTTTCCTCATTTAGACTAATTAGGTAATAAAAGACTTTAGTTTGTACAATAGTCATTTCTTTAAACTGATTTTATTATTTTATAGAACTGTTTTATGATGTAAACAGTCGTGTTCAAGTAATTTCTCCAGTGTAATCAAGAACAAATGAGTCAGGCTCTAGATTCATCAGGCTAATGCAGGTGTTTATCTTTTACTATAAGGGTCACAAACTAACAAAATTACTCTTGGAAGCTAAACCAGCACATTTAGAACAGCTTTGATTATTTTTAACTTGGTGTTTATTAAAGAAAAGTACAGAAAGACTCTCCAACCTATATGTCATTAAAATCTAAATAAAAAAAACTAGTTAAAAGTTGTGGTTTCTACTGAAGTTCAATCTCTAACAAAAAATAATAACAAAGACAAAAAATATTTTCTAGCATTTCATTGTAAGATCCAATTTATTACACAAGGATAAAATATTGCACATAAAGTCATCTTTGCTCAGATTGACCCATAAAATAAATACAAGATGTATTTAAGAGACAGCAGACCAGCTGACAGCTGAGTAAACGGAACAAAAAGGAAATAAAAAACCGTTTTCTGAAGAAAAGGTCCAGAAATTATGTCTAAGCTGTCAGAACATATTTTAATATGACGCATAAAAATGTTTAAAGCTAAAAAGGATTAGCAGTTATGTTCCTTACATCACAAAATTCCACTGGAAATGATGTTTTTGACTGTAAAACAAACTTTAAACAGAAATAAAACAGCCTAATCCGGATTATCGTTAATCCTAATCTTGCCTCTTCACCTGCTTGTATTAAAACATCTCACATGCTGCTCAGTGTCTGTTCAAATCAAAACAAACATGAATCAGAATCGCTTAAAACCACATTTAGACAGTTTCTAAGACATAAGACACAATAAGGCACATCATTTTGAGAAGAGACATATAAAATATTTACTACCAAAATATATTTAGTTAAACTTTCAGAACTTAATTATTTAAAAACAACATAGAGGTGCCACAACCTTCAGAGATGAAGATGTGATCCATTTTGTGTAGTGGAAATGTTGAGATGAAGACATTCGGATAATGGAAAACCAAACACTGATCCTCTTTTTGAAATGTTAAGCAAAGTTTTTAAAGAGCTTAAAAAGTTCTATTAAAAACTTGATATGAAAAGTTTCGGCTCAAACATCCTTTTTGACAGCTTTTTTAATACGGTCGATTTCATCTTCTGAGCGGTCGCGTTTGTCACTTTTATCTTTCTTCTCGGTGTCTGGATGTTTGGTTTTCTCTCTGTTGTCTGATCTGGTGGACTGCAGCTCCTCTCGGATGCTGTTCAGCTCCACCAAACCCTCGTGCAGCTGCAGGGCCACCTCCCTAATTTTGGCAGCAAATTCAGATTTTGCACCTTTCTTGAGCTCTTTAGAATCTTTAGCCACAAAGTAAATGTCCATACCTACAAAGAGACCAGTGAGCACACCGGTGGCCATGCTGGCGATCTGGACCGCTCTGGCTGCCGTGCTGCCCGCCACATTGGCGATTTGCACCATGCGCATGATCTCGTTAGCGTTGATGAGGATCGCCTTTCCTGCCATGGCTCCGTCCTCGTAGAATTGGCTAGTGAGTGCAGGGAAGTCCTGGTTATAGGCGTTTTTCTTCATCTTGATCAGGTCAAACCTGCGCAGGTTCTCAATCCCCTGTTTGATGAATGTCAGACACTTGTTAAGGTCAGCGATCTTCTCCTGGTAATCCGTCACGATCTTCTCCACCTTCTTACGATCCATAGAGTTGTTGACCTGGTTGGAGATGCCGGCGCCTGCTGAGGTTAGACCGCCTGCTGTGGCCACGCCCAAACCTACCGCTGTTACAATCAGAGAGGTTCCCATGGTAACCGGAGCCAGGGCGAGGCCAGCTATGGTGGTCACGCCCCCGATGGCACTGGTGGAACCACCGGTGATTTGAGCGATCTTTGTATTTTTGTTGAACTTGTCCAGGCTGTCGGCGATGGCGTTCAGGTCCATGACGTGCTGCCACAGACTCTCGGCTCGCTCTGAGAACAGTTTGTTGAAAACACGAATGCCCTTTTGCACTTTCTCTGCTGTCCCAGCAAACGCCCTAAAAAAAAAAGATTAAATTGATCAGGAAAAATGAAGCAGAAAGCTGACTTAACTGAAAACATCCTTTTATCTGGCTTTGCGTTGGAGGGGCAGATGCATCTTGAATCTCTGACTGGAGATCAGAGTATTTCTGTAAATGTTGAGATGTTATAAAAGTGCTTTTACTTCCCAAAAAACCAGAACGTGTCTCCATGGTAACAGACAACATGAAACATGGTGAGAAAATATTTCAGGAGAAACCAAAACTGGACACAAACGCCTGTTTGGACATTCACTTACTTGGCCTCTTCTTTTTCAGTCATGTCACGAACTCGAGGTGTGTCCTCCCAAGCTGTCAGAGCAAAGATAAATAAATAAATATAGGAAATTTTAAATAATTTTATATCCATTACAATAATTACTTAAAAAAAAAAGACTATAATATCTTACATTCCACTGTGTTCCACCAGTCCATGAGATCCTCCACATCCTGCAAGACACATTTAGGTAAATAGAATTATACAATTTAAATGCGAGAACATATTTAGTGTCAGACGCCTACCTGAACATCTCCAGGCAGCGAGGGCTCAATACGTAAATCTTCTAGTTGGTCGAATACAGACCTGCTGGGTGCTTCGGCCTGAGAA
Organism: Aphyosemion australe; assembly: GCA_006937985.1. NCBI lineage: Eukaryota > Metazoa > Chordata > Actinopteri > Cyprinodontiformes > Nothobranchiidae > Aphyosemion > Aphyosemion australe. The sequence goes on along the minus strand of SSNS01000068.1, from coordinate 1,404,661 downwards.
AAAACAAATATTGTCAGTTTAGTTGTAAAGCACGTTAAAAACCGACACAGCTGCACAAAAGTGCTGTACAGCAGAGGTCAGGATAATAGAAAACAAGACAAACAGGAATAAAAACAAGGGCATGAAACCACAAAGGTAAAAACACAAGTTTAGAATAAAAGCCAATAGAACAGAAAGTGTCTGGCTCTGCTTGACCTGAGTGCTGGGTGTAACGTGATGGTGGAGAAGAAGGAAACTGGGAGCCAGTGAAGAGAAGCTAAAACTGGTGTGATGTGCTCACTTTTCCTTGTTCCTGTTAACATTCCAGTTGCAGCGTTATCAATCATCTGCAGACGATGGAGCCTGATCAATGCCCTTGTACAGGGAATTAGGATAATCAATGTGTGATGTAATAAATGCATGAATAACTTTCTCAAGCAGGACATTTTAAGAGAGAATTCTTATGTTTCACTATTTAAACAGTCAGGAAACAAAGAGGAAGTGTGAATAAAATGGATTTTGTATAATTTGCAGAAAAAGAACCAAAATGCTTCAAAGGATATGCCAAGAAAAAAAAAAGGAAGCAGAGACACAAGTTTGGGCACGATGAAGCGTTTTCTCATTTCATCTTCCGTCAGGAACACGCACCAACACGTATGACCGTGTGGAGGTGGGCTTCATGTCAGAAAAGGCAAAACAAGACAAAACAACAACAAACATGTCTGCTGGGAGCTGAGCCGACACTCTGGAGACATGCTGATGGAGGGTGCAGGAGGGAAGGAGTAGAAACGGGTTTTATGATCCACTATTATACAAAAGTTCAGAAATCATTTTAGTGGGCAGTTACACTGGAACAGAATGAGGTTCACTTCTTCAATTAAACACAAGAAGTGAAAGAAGAAAATAAAGAGCTATCATTGCTGAGATCCACAGATTTTCATTCTCTTCACCTCTGTTGGGTTTCCTGCAGCTCCATCCTGAGCCTGCTTCTGAATAACTTTAGCCTGCAAAGAACAAATAAAACGGAATGAGCTGTTCAGCAGATAGAGTGAGCTGTTAGTTCATCATGATAGAATGTGTTTGGAATTACAGGTATGCAAATAAACACCTGATCAGAACATGACACGGCACGTCAGCTGTGAACTAAACTAAAACCAGCTGACAGAGTGGAAAACTACCTCAACAGGTTAAACGGATCCACTGAATGATTTTACAGGTTTAACGGAGACGTAAATCATGTTTGTGCTTTACTGTCATCAGATCTAAACTCATGTTATTTTCTATGAATGCAGAACAAACAAAAGCAGGTTATTATTGTTATTATGTGTTTGTATCCTCTGCCCAATGTTAGATTTATTATTTTGATGGTCCTCCTGATTTCTGTTATCAGGTTGATATGTATAAATGTCACAGATACGGCGAGATAACCACGCTTATACACGTGAACGTCGTGAACGTCACCTTGACGCGAGGCATGAAAGGATTCTGCTTCTTTGGCGTCTTGACTTTGATCTTAAAAAGAAACAGAATCAGTGTCATTAAGAAACGTCAGTCACTGATTTCTAGAGCGTTAGAACATCGATGGAATGAAAAACCACACAAACAGGTGTTGAAAACACACAGCAGACAGACCTCCTCAGCCTTTTCTCTCCCTTCTTCTTTCTTTTCCTCTCTGGATGAAGACTCTTCATCTTTCAGCCCTTCATCATCAGATATGGTCTGATTCATGTAGATAAAGAAATGACTTAATTAAGTTCAATCTAAAATCTTCTCTGGTGATAAATTACAGATTATATAACATCAACCCATTCGATGCAGAAAGGTTTTCATGTACCTTGGGTGCATTTTGAGGCATGAATGGATTTAGGTGTTTTTTCACTTTGATCTAGAAAAGAAAAAGAAATCCGTACATTACCATTTACAATAACACGAGAAGACTGAACATCTACAGGTCATTTGAGCAATTAAGCTGCTGTTTTGTTGGTATAAAACATTTCTCTGAATGGTATCAGTCATGTCTAAGATCAGACCTATAAACAAGGTAAAATGATGATTCAGACAAACCAAGTAAAGGGTTAAGCTGCCATGAGACAAAAACAAAAACCGTGAGCTCACTAGAAACAACCTCTGACAACAGAGGGTGTTACATGGGTTTCACATGGGTTTGGCATGAAAGGCCCAATAAGAGAGAAGGAACTGGAAAAGTTGGACTGATAAGTTAAAGCTTCATGTTTGTTTAGTGACCGAACGAATGAGATCATGGATACAAGCGGCCAAAATGAATTTTCTCTGCAGGGTGTCTGAGCTCTCCCTTAGAGATAGGGTGAGAAGCTCGGTCATTCGGGAGGGGCTTGGAGTAGATCTGCTGTTCCTCCACATCGAGAGGTGCTAGTTGAGATGGCTCAGGCGTCTGGTCAGGATGCCTCCTGGACGCCTCCCTGGTGAGGTTTTTTGGGCACGTCCAAATGGGAGGAGACCCAAAGGAAGATCCAGGATACGCTGGAGGGACTATCTTTCTCAGCTGGCCATAGAAGACCTTGGGATTCCCCCGGAGGAGCTGGCCCAAGTGGCTGGGGAGAGGGAAGTCTGGGCCTCTTTGGATGGATGGATGAATTGATGGATGGAAATTAAATTTCAGTTTTCTTGCTACTTTGAGGGGAAACCAAAATTTGGGAAATCCTGTTGGACCAACAGACTCACTGATTTGTTCTCAGAATGCTTCTCTTCATCGTCTTTGCTGCCTTCCTCTCCTGATTGCTTCTGCAGGATATCAACATAATCGGTTTAAAAATGTATGACAAATCTCATAAATCACATAAATATGACAATATTTAGTGCAGGAAACTGATGTTGTCGTGCCAGAAGTGTGCAAGCTTTTGGGAGAGAAGGAAGAAATTCTAATCCCATCATGACACTAAAGTAAATGTCATCTTAGAATAAACATCCATCAAAGGCAGAATCAGCTTTATCAGTGCCTCGTGTTCTGTATCTATACACACCTCCTGGTTTTTCTCCTGCTGGTGTTTAATTACCCTTTTAATCGCCTGAAATAACACCTGAGCAGCTTCCTAAGCCCAGAGGAATCCAGGTAAAACTTGACATATGCTGGATAAAAAAGCAGCCCAGCCTGCTCACCTCCCCAGACGGTTTGACAGGAACATGAGCTTCTGAAGGCGTTCCTTTCATCTCATCAGGGTTCTTGTCCTTCTGCAGATATAGAGAAACACAGTAGCTACAAATCTGATAGAGATTCTGCTTATAAATCATAACATGATTTTTTTTTAAATCGCCATTTCAACAGCGTCCAGCTTAGGCTGTGACTCAAGCCGTACCTTCTCCTCTGCTCTTTTTTGCTGTGCTCCGGCGTGTGCTGCCGTCTTCATCTCCTGAATCACAGTAAAACACAGGAAGTCAAAGCAGAAGTCAGAAAGGTTTCACATTAATCACATGGATCTGAGCTGCAGCAGTTTGGCTGCATTCAAACCTCTTCAGTTGAACTGGCTGGGATCAACAGCGCGTCACTTCTTTTCCTACGTTCTGGTAGGATCACATTACTTTTGACCTGCCAAGGACACAAACACAGAAAGTGACTTACTGCACCAAAACAGGAAGGCAAAAAAAAAAAAAGAATAAACACACGAGCTTCAGATGAGGAGGATGTGGTAGTGGCGGTATGCAGTGTAGAAGAGGAGATTGACTACAGGGAGTATTTGTCAAGTTCTGTGTGTGTGTCATTGATTAGTCAGGCCTGAATCAAAAACTAGAGACTCACCAGATTTGTCCTTGTTTCCAGTTTCTTCCCGTTTTCCTCGAGTGTTTCTGTGTCTTCCGGGTCTTTCTGAAGGGAAAAAAAAGACAGGAAATGTTATTTTAGTATTTAAGTGTTCTTACATTTGATTTTTTTAAATTCAGAGTGTGATCTTGTGTTTTCTGAGTTCCCAAAACCCTCACACACAGCATGTCCCCCCACCCCAGCAGTAATGACTGTTTCTCACTGTGAGACACCAAATTGTGAGAAAATGTGCAAAATTTCAGTTGGACTCAAACTGAATTGGTATGTTTTCTTTTGTCCAAACTGCAAAGAAATTTTAATATTCACCGACAATCGCGGGAATGTTGAGCCAATAATTTATTTTTTTTATTTCGAAGTCCTGTTTGCAATTATTTTTGTATCTTAACAATTTTGTTGCACTCATAACATCAGATTGTCCTTTTGGTTTGTGTCAGAGAGAGTTAGGGTGAATCTGAGTTTGGAAAGAAAATGTTTTTCTCTGGTGACACAAGAAGGAACGTGAAGATTCCTCCCAAATGTTTGGAGACATTTTGGAAAATCCTTCAAGAATGCAGAAGCCCAGTGAGACGCTGACTTATAGGATCTGATTCTAGATTTTTCTGCTGGATTAAAATAGAAATCATCATTAGATCAAATTTAATAGTAGATTTGATTTTAAAAAATCTAAATTTAAAAATTTATTTCGACATCCTTTTAATTTATCTGCTCAACAGTTGGCACACAGCCAGATTATCGTGAGCTTTTAAAGGCACAGTTTGCAGCTTTGCTTGCTTTTAGCACCCCCTAGTGTCCATTATTAATTATCTGTGGTCAACAGGTGGCCGCCCGCTACTCTGAAGTTGCAAGTGCGGTACTCTGGCCACAGAGGGCGGTGGGGGTCTGAGTGACATTTCATCAACCCTGTAAAGGGTCATTTTAGCACATACTGGCTCAAGAAAATGATTTAAAAATCTGAAAAAGTTGCATAGTATAGCTTTAATAAAACAACAGTGAAGCTAAAGCAAAATGTAATATTTGACAACTGATGAACAGGAAGTGACATTCTTCTCAGCAAACTAAAACATAAACAAAAATAACAAAAAAAGAAAGAAGTAGGAAAAGGCACCTGTTTGTGGGTTGATGATTTCTCACTGCTGACATTTTGGTCCTCATCCTCTGATCCGGTCTGCTTCTCACGCTGCAAACGGGAAGCGGAAGTTGCCAATTTAATGTAAACAAGCATACTACAGTATAAATAGGCAAGGCAAGGCAGTTTTATTTATATAGCGCATTTCCTACCCGAAGACAACTCAAAGTGCAAATATCACAATCTAATGATGAGTATTATTTGCAGATGAAAATGGAATGGATTCAGCGTCCTCATCGCTCAGAATTTACTCTAATGAATTATTACAAAAACACACAATTCTCCATTTTTTGCAATAAGTTACTGATCTGAATACCTAATTTGTTTGAATAAATATCAAAATTCCTCATTTGGTTTAGAAACTCACTTGTATAGGTCTAAATGAGTTATTCTCATTTATTTCTCTGGAGTTTTCAGTTTTTTCATCACATGTAGGGGGAATTACCTGAGCTGGTGTGGTGACAGGATTCTTTAGGATCGTTGCCACCGCGCTGCCCTTAAGAAAAATAAATCTAGACACTTTCAGTTAAAACCGACTAAGGCAGGTTCAGAAGATATATTTTGTTAAAAGAACAAAACAAAAGCTAATGATGGAAAATATGTGCTTTCAACTTGATCTGTTTAATTTGTGCCCTGAAGAATCACTCGACCTTCCTCCCAGACTGACCGGAGACTGAGATTTAGCAGCTTTGTTCTTGAACGTGTCACTGACAATCCCTCCTATCTCCTGATGAAGATAAATAAAATCAGTGTTGATGCTGCATTTATATCTCCATAAATTTGTTATTTTGATGGAGACGGAAGCTAAAACCTCACCTTTGTCTGGTTCTCAGAGAGATTCTCACTGCTGCCTGAAAGCTTGGTGGCTGCAGATAAATCCTCCTGCAAATGGAGCAAAAACTCACCATTTATTACAATTTAATATCATGAAAATATAAAGAAAAATCAAAAATTCCTACCTGAGGTTGTGCTCTTACCCCAAACGGATTTGTAAACATTGAACTCAACCAGCTACCGGACTCCTGAAGAGAAGAGTCACATAAAAACAACATTGTGAGATCAGAACAGGTTTCTGTCATTCGTTTATTGGTTACAGATGAGTTTTCACAAACTTAACCTTCGTGTGAAGAAGACTTTCATTGCTTTTTGATGGATCCCTGTGTGCAGACAAATCCTTCTAAAAGGTGAAATAATATGATTAATATTCAGGGAAAATGTTATATTTATAATGATTTATAAACATAAAAAATACCTGAGAATCTGCTTTATTTCCATCTGGCTTTGGAGATTTCCTGAACATCCAACTGAACATCCCTTCGGACTCCTCGATGTGAAAAAAGGTAAATAAAATAAGTTGATCTGACCAGAGCACTTGTGTCGTGTTGTGAAAAAGGATGTTTTGTGTTTCGACTGGTGCATCAGACAGAAAAACAGGCATTGTGTCAGGATTTACTGACACAGGCAGGCTGGCTCTCTCCCAGACAAAAACCGTTCAGTCAGCTGAGCTCACAGTTGCTGCTGGCAAGACAGCTGATCAGAAGCTTTTCTAATGTTCTAACATTTAGGTGGATTCAGATTGCTAAGGGCAACAAAAATCTGAATAAATGATGGGCAATTGAAGAGATCTTTAAGTTTTAAAAGGAGAATTTTCAGTTTTGGCTAGCTTTTAGCACCCCTAGTGTTCATTAGTGAAACCAAAAGTGAAAATTATCTCCTCACTGTGCGTTTGTCTTTTTAACACCTTAATCTAACTGCTGAAATGTCTCCTGAGCCTTCATTAGTGTCTACAGGAGCGGTTCATCACTAAATCAAACAAATCAGCTGTGTTCATGATCTAAAACATGCAGGAAACATGCTGGAAGCAGACTGCAGATCCAGGCATGCCAGCTCCACTTTACTAAGTCCAACAGGAGACTGACCGCCACTCTGAAGTTGCAAGTGCAGTATTCTGGCCACAGAGGGCGGTGGGGGTCTGAGAGACATTTCATTAATCCTGTAAAGGGTCATTTTAGCACAAACTGGCTCAAGAAAATGATTTAAAAATATGAAAAAGTTGCATAGTACACCTTTATGGAGATTGACTGATTGAATTGATCAGAGCAGAGGAAGCTGAGGAAGTCTGATTTGCCACATAATCATTATTTGCATTCATTGATGTGAAGCGATTACAAAACAGGGACAGGCTTCATTGACCTATTGACATCTTTTTCCTCTCTGTGTGCTTCAGCAGCTCCCTGCAGCCCTGCTCAGGATCAATCAAGTATAATAAATGCTATAAACATTTAATGGAACTCACTTTAACATTAGTGTTGCTGCCAGCCGCAGTTTCATCCATGGATGGAAACTCAGAAAGGTCCTGCAGGACAAAAGAGAAACCTTTTTATAGAAGCAACACGAAAACCTATTTGATATAACAGGGAGGTAGTTGTTATAACTTGTGTTTCCCAGTTGATATTTTACTAAGAAGAAGGAGTGAAACAGATTAGATTTCACCTGGGCAGGCGTGTGGGCGTGTCCTGGTTGAGGAGATTGCTTCAGAATCCCACCAAACATACTCGAGTTATCCTGGAAGAAAAAACAAAAAAGGGTTTTAAAGGTCTCAGAATTAAAAAAATATATATTGAAATTTGAACAAGAGCAAAAAATGACTTCACCTTTGATGACTTGTTTGCTACACTGTCTTTACTAGCAGACAGTTCAGGATTTTGCAAAGAAACTGTGGCCTGTTGGCAGAAAAATAAAATATCTCACTTGTGTTGGAAATATTTTAATTGAGATACAACATCCCTAGTTTATAAGTTACAATAGCTGCAGAAAAGTTGTAAAATTAAAAATAAAAAATCAGCAAAAGTCTTAAGCCTCACTTGTCAAATGGTCAAAATGACACACACACACACACACACACACACACCTTTTTCTGTATCCTCTAGACTTACACACTAACCTTTTGCAAAGTTTACATTACCCAACATAACAAAATGATTAAAATATTAAGTGTTTCTTTGTGCAGCTGCATGTTTTAGCATATTTGACCTTTTTGAAGACCTAATAATTTACTGACCAACACTTGGATCAACTAAGTCTTTCAGTTCTCCTTAAATATCTGATGCAGCTCAAAATACCAGAGAGAAAACACCTGAAATGCTAAAGTGCTTACTAACATGAGGCTGATCTTCTTTGGTGGGGTTGTTTGACTTCCAGAACATTCCTTCAAACATTCCTCCTTTGCCCTGAAATAATGACAAATAGGTGAATATGTGTAAAACACAAATTTAACTTAAAAATAACCTGGAATGATGAAACTTGTTCACCTTATTGCTGTCAGTGTTGTTGCTCTTCGAAAGCTCCTTGTTTGCTGATAAACTGTCCTGTTGAGTCAACATAAAGATTGTGTTAAAATATACAAGAATAAATTCAAAATGAAAAGTTAATTGGTTGTAAATTTATCTTTAAAAGCTCAACTCAAGGCAGGTTACAGGGTGTTTTTTAAAATTCCTATAACAGATGGCATTTCTTTACAGGAATGCAAATCCTTCATAGATTTGGTAAAATTTCAGAGTAAAGTTAGAAATGAAGAAATGTGCATCTATTTAACTATTGAGAACAGTGAAACAACCTCTAAATGTTTGTATTAGAGCTGAAAAACGTCCTTCACACAGTGATTATGAAGAGAGAAAGGGAGGGAAATGTTAGCAATAAATGCCCACTGAAATGTTTTGAAACAGAAAAATAACAAAACTTGGACAAAACAAACCAAATGAGGCAGAAAATCATCCAACCAATCATAGCAAATACAAAACACAAAATGTAATAAAAACGAATAGATTCAAAATATATCTGCATTTTATTAACATTCATATATGTGAACCAAGTTCTGTCGTTTCGAAATATGTCCATGGACCCGATTTTTGGAGATTTCATGGTATAAAGCCTTAATTAGCATAATGAAGCTTACCGGAAATAGAAAGTTTGTAGGTCACAAAATCAATGGGTGACGATATTTGATGTGACACTTGTAATTTGGGGAAAGACGCCATGTTGACGTAATATAGAGGGGCAACGTTTTTCACTTAGCCACACTGTGGTGGAGAAAAGCAAATAAACAACCCGTTTATGTACATGTAGTGTTTTAATTGCACCAGTTTAGATAAAAGTGTTGAAAAACGTGCTAAGTTAGAAAACCGTAGCTAGCTTTAAATCACAAAAAGTTAGCTAAAGTCACGCGTCACCTCCTCCTCCTCCTCACATTCCAACTGTCCAAATCCATTACTGTATCGCTACTGTCAATCATTTCCAGACGTTATTTTTAATACACATCCGCGTCCATGGATAAAGTTTTTCGTATAACAGCTAATTGTTACTCCGCTGGACGCGAGCCATTGTTATACACTTTAACCGTTAACTTACCATTAGGCTGGGCGCTTTGCTCTTCTCGTTTATCACTACGCTGATTTACAGACTATGGTTCTTCTGTCACTCCGATTATGGTTGACAAAATGAAAAATATGTTACAGAACTTTTGTGAGTTGGAGGCGACTCCTCCGTGTTGATACAGTCGGCTGTTTTCACTAACTGTGTAGTTTAAGGACCTCCCTGTTTTGCTAAAATAAATAAATAAAAATGACAAAACAAATAAAGAAGTGAGAGGGCCTCCTCAGACCGGTCTTTTCATAACGCGGACGCAGCTGAAACTGACTAATCCCATTCAGTCTTTCACTAAAGTTACTAAAGCGCGTCTGCGGACCAGAAGAGGGCGTGTCCATCTCACCTGGGAGCTCATAAACGTCTGCGTGAGAGTTGCGGATCATTTTAATGCTGTGTTCAGGTTCTGCTCGGAAAATCGAGTTTTAGACATCCCGAGGCTATAACATTCGTTCCCTTTCAGTCGATTCACTCGGTACAACACATATAGTATGGGATATCACGCCCCCGCGTGGTCTGGCTGAAGACACCTTTAATCACGCCTTTAGGCCACATGACGTGTGACGTAGGGGACAGGCTCCGTATGCCTATAAATACCCCTACTCACACATCATGCCCTCAGTTCTTACGCTCTTCACCTCGCTGAGAACACCTACCTTCCTGTGCTAGCTAGCTGCTGCTAGTTAGCACTAGTCATTCGTGTTTGTTGACAGCGACGCCAGCTTAACTGTTCGTGCTGGATTAGACCACTGCCTGCTGGTACGTGTGCCTGTTCGCCGAGCGCTAGTGTCGTTAAATTTTCTAATAGCTTTACGTGTTTGGGCCTCGTGGTTCGGGATGAGCACCAGGCCTGACTCGAAGAAGCAGAAGTCTGCTATACGACCCTGCCCGCAGGGATGCGGCTTCACTCTTCACGACAAGGACCTCCACGAAGCTTGCCCCGTTTGTCTCGGAATCGTACACGCCAGGAGGGCGTTGACGGAACCGGACGCATGTTCGTTCTGCAGCCAACTTAGGCACTCAACACTGGAACGCAGGGTTAAGTTTGTTCTGAAGGTCCTGGGTGAGGCTGCTGCCTCTAAACAAGACCCCATGCTCTCCGAGTCGAGAGACCCGGCTTCGTCCGAGTCTGACGAGGACGGCTTCACGGTCACAGTCCCCGCTCCTAGCTGGGCAGACCACATGGACTTCATGGACGGGCTGACCGGGACAGAGGCTCCAGCCACAGCCCCTGCCCTTCCTCAAATGAGTCCCGCTGACGAGGAAGATGACGATGTTCTGGACATCAACACAGATGAGCGGAGTCTGTCGGGAGATGAGGATTTTTTGGCGGGTCAATGTGCCACTCTGACCGCCAACACCACCTCCCCGGTGTGCCAGGACGACCTCTCCTTTCTTCCTCTCTGCCGCCGTGCGGCTGAGAAACTGGACGTGGAGTGGCCCACTCCCCCTCCGGCTCAGAAAGCCTCCAGATTCGCGGGTTTCTTCCTCCCATCGGAGCCGACCACAGTCAAAAACCAGCTGCCCATGTTCCCGGATTTTGTGACGGAACTAAAGTCCTCTTGGAACAAACCGCTGTCCACACGCACTACTGTGCCTGGTTTCGCCCAGTATGTGGACCTCGAGGGCGCTGAGAAGGCCGGACTGGTCGGCCTTCCCCCAATGGAACCATCTCTGGCAGCATACCTGGCGCCGTCGCACAACCTGGGTGCGAGTGGCCCCACAGCCCTGCCTTCAAAACAATGCAGATTCTCAGCATCCCAGCTGGAAAAAATTTACCGAGCTCAGGCGACCTCCGCTCGCGCTCTGAGTTCCGCTACCATGCTACAGACATACCAGGCTATGTGTCTGTCGGAATTGGGGAACCATCTGCCACCGGACAGCCCCCTCACCCCCCTCCTGAACGAGATTCGGGTATCGGCAGATTATATTCTCCGCACATCCCGCTGTGCAGCTCTTTCACTGGGGAGAGGAATGGCGTCAACGGTGGTAGCCCAAAGGCACCTGTGGCTAACTCTCTCGGACGTTCCGGACAGAGACAGGAATGTGTATTTGGACGAGCCGGTGTCTGCTGAGGGACTTTTTGGGCAGTCTTTGGACGCTATACAGGAAAAGTTTGAGTTCCGAAAGAAGCAGGCTGAGGCATTACGATGCATCATTCCCAGACGGGATGCGAGGGGCAGGCCCGGTATGGGCGCACGCAAACCAACGCCTACCCCACCACCGACGAAGAGGATAGCCGCTCCTGCAGCTGCCGGAGCTATCGCTCAACAGCCACAATCCCAGAGGCAAGCTCCACGACAGTCTGCCTGGAGCAAAGGTCCACCTCCTAACCTCAAGCGAGACTCCTCGTCTCGAAGGAAGAAGGCGCAATCGTCCTAGCAACGACCCTTCTGTTGTTGGACCCCTGGAGCAGGGAGACTTGTTCGCTCCGCGGTCCAGCCTGCCCATAGGGCATGCAGTTCATGTGTTCAGAAGCCCCAGCCCCAAACGGCGCTGCGTTCCCAACACACAGTCTCCCAAGCACTTTTCCCCAAAGCACACAGTTGTTTATTCAATGCAAAATGTGTTAATAAAGAAAAAACAAAAAACTCAAAATCAACCATTAACTGCATGCCTCACAGCATGTCAGCCATTGAGGCCGCCCCTCCCCGCTCCGGCAGGGGGCAGCACCTTCCCGCCCGTTGCTCTACGGGCCAATCGGCTCGCAGAACGGCTCTCTCACTGGCGCGCATGCGCGCCGTCCCCATGGGTGGAAAAGACGGTTGCTACGGGTTACCGGTTACAGTTCCGGGTCAGGCCGCCATGTTTTCGCTCAGTAGTAAACACGGCCGTGGGAATCGAGGCAGCGAATGTCCTGAGAGAGGAAATAAATACGTTACTGCTGAAGGGAGCAATACGTGCGGNTTTAGAGCATCATGCTATTCACCGTAAAACATGTTCACACGTGGCCTCCTCTCAGCTCTGCAGCCCGCAGGCTAATTCTTTGGTCAAAAACATCAAAATGTCCAAAATAAAATACAACAGCATGATAGGGAAGTGGATTCATGATTCACAGAGTGTGTCTGAAACTATAGACGTACCAGTCTGTCAGCTAAAGAGAAGGAAAAGGAAGAATCTGTGATTTATTTGAATCAAAGTAAAGAATTTATCACGAGTGGCTGAATGGTTTTTTCATCAGTGGGTTACTTTGATGAGCAAACTCACAAACGACGACTGAGGGCATTGAACCAGTTCTAATCAGATAGCAACTCGTGGTATCTCGTGTGTTTTAGCTGCAGCCTGTTGGGTAAAAATAATGATTTTCTAAACCATGATGCTGTTTTGTTGTGTTAATTAAGAGCAGCATGCAAGTGCTTCAGATTCATGCAGACTACACGGTGAAGGTTGATTATGCTTCAAAAGGAGCAGAGAGGCATTACTAGCTCTGTTTTTGTGTGAGAATAAACAGAAGCTGTGGCTGCAGCATCCAGCAGAGCAGCTATCAGAGGAAGATAGAACCAGTCAGATAAAGGAGATCATGTGACATGCAGAACACACGACTAACGATTTCAGAAGCTGAGCTGAGCTCGGAAATGGAAAGCAAATCAAAAACCGTGTGATGTTTTAATATTTATGGTCATTTTGATTCAGACTAGTCACTCAAGAATTACATTGTGTAGCTTTTGGTGTTGTTTCTATACTTTAGTTTCAGAAATATGAAATATAATAATAATAACAATAACAACAATAATAATAATAGCAAAATGCCTTTTTTATAGTTAATGTTATAACAATTACATAATAAATGGTTTTATTGTAATATGTAATTACATGATAATATAACAGTGATAAAAACTGCAAAATGCATTGGTACCATATGATATTGCTCCATTATTGTCAGTAATGACCCCTACATGCTGTGTGGTGTTAGCCTAGTGAACTAGACCAATTCTTGCTTTGCAGAGTTTGGTCTAGGCACGCTTCATTGGAACCCTCGCAGCCCAAACCACTGCTGTGTCTATCCAATCACAACTTGCTATAGTTTTGGTTGGGCCAATCACAGCGCTCTATATTGTGGGCCAATCACAGAGCGGGAGTAGCCGATGACGTCAGCGCTGCGGCCGCGAACCCAAGCAACATGGCGGCAGCGCCGGAGCCACGTTCTTTTGAAACGGCTTCGTCATCAACATTGGATTATTTAGACTCCAACGTGCGTAAGTCTGTCGGCTATACTTAGCGGCTTCTTATTTTTATCAAACAAAGTAGTGCAATGTCCCAGTACACCTGATATTCACATGTTTTTATACAAAAACCACAGAAATCATTGACGCCATTAGTGGGTCCCGCTTTTCCATCGCTGTGATTATGTCACGTTGTTCGTTACTCTGATTGGTCCTAGCGCTATCCAATTGCGTGCTGACATTTTGAAAGACAACCGTAGATCCCGCCTCACGACTGAGAGCCGTCAATGGGTCGTGGCCAGACTATATATTCACATATATAGGATGGCTTGCCAGGCTACTGTGGTGTGGCATCCATTGATATTTCTCC
>SSNS01000068.1:1369478-1390071 GCA_006937985.1 Aphyosemion australe | reverse complement strand
ACATCCAGAATCTGGGTTTTCTGGTAAATTTCCAGAAGAGTTCACTGACCCCGAGCCAACAGTTCTCGTTTTTGGGTCTGGAAATCTGCTCCCTGTCGGGCCGAGCGCGTCTCTCAGAGCACAGAATAATAGCGTTCCGTGGACGTCTGGCTCTGTTTCAGTTGGGACGCAAACTGCGCTTCCAAACTATCTTGCAACTGTTGGGCATGATGGCGTCAATGATCTCAGTGGTTCCACTGGGACTGCTCATGATGCGCGCGTTTCAACGCTGGACCCGCGCTCACCGGCTATGCACGACACGTCACCTGCAAAAAAAGCTAACAATAACAGCCGATTGCATGATGGCCCTTCGCCCATGGCGGGAACCCGGTCTCCTGTACCAAGGCTCGCCAATAGGCAGAGTATCTTTCCGCAAGGTGGTGTCCACAGACGCCTCTCTAATGGGGTGGGGAGCCATTTGCGATGGAGTGGCAGTCAGAGGGGTCTGGACTTTAGCCCAGTCCAAGCTCCACATCAACTGTCTAGAACTGTTAGCAGTCTTGCTAGCTCTGATACGTTTTCAGGAGATCCTGAGCAATCAGCATGTTCTGATACGTACAGACAACACTACAGTGGTGTCATACATAAACAGGCAGGGGGGCACTCGTTCGCTTCCCCTGTTGGACCTGTCCCACAAATTGCTCCGATGGTGCAGCGTTTGGCTTCTCTCTATCAGAGCGACTCATGTGCCAGGGCGCCTGAACCTGGGAGCAGACTTACTGTCCAGGGGCGGCCCAATGGTCAGGGAGTGGAGGCTGCACCCACTAGTGGTGGCACAGATCTGGCTACGGTTTGGGAGAGCAACCATAGATCTATTTGCGACCAAAAACAACACCCACTGCCACCTGTTCTTTTCAATAACAGATCAGAACGCTCCTCTGGGGGTAGACGCGCTGGCTCACCTGTGGCCCAATGTGCTTCTGTATGCTTTTCCTCCAGTGGAATTGATCCCACCAGTGCTGGAGAGGGTACGCGAACAAGGTCTGTCCCTGATTCTAGTGGCCCCTCGCTGGCCAGCGAAGTCGTGGTATGCAGAAATAATCAGCCTGACGGTGGGGGAGCCCTGGGAGCTGCCCCCCCGTCCAGATCTCCTCTCCCAGGCGGAAGGCGAGATACTTCACCCACGCCCAGAGTTGTGGATGTTACACGTCTTCCTGCTGAAAGGTCCAGCCTGTTAGCCAGGGGCCTCCCTTTGGCTGTGGTTGAGACTATTCAGAGTGCTAGGGCACCTTCCACTAGAGGCTTATATGCTTTTAAATGGCGGGCTTTTGAGCAGTGGTGCCTGAGCAGGAATGTTGCTCCGCTCCAGTGTCCCATCGTAGACGTGTTAACGTTCTTACAGGAGCTGCTGGATGGAGGACTATCTTTCTCCACAATTAAAGTTTACATGGCAGCTATTTCTGCTTGTCATGCGGGGTTTGATGGGGTGACGCCGGGCGCACACCCCCTGGCGGTTCGTTTCATGAAAGGAGCCCGCAGAATAAGACCAGGTATTAAGCCAAGCGTTCCTCCTTGGGACCTGGCAGTTGTACTAGAAGCTCTCTGTGGTGCTCCATTTGAACCACTTGAGTCGATTGATATCAAGGTTTTATCATATAAAACGGCTCTGCTTCTAGCATTAGCATCTGCTAAACGTGTGGGGGACCTGCATGCCCTTTCGGTGCACTCTTCTTGTTTGCAATTTTCTGCTGATGGCTCTAAAGTCACGTTACGGCCTAATGCTGCTTATCTGCCTAAAGTGATTCCGTCTAACTACAGCTCCATGATCATCGAGCTGTCTAGTTTCTTTCCGCCTCCTTTTGCTTCTGAGGAACAAAGTAGGCTTCATTTGTTGTGCCCAGTACGCGCGCTGCGTATTTACATTAACCGTACTCAGAACGTGCGGTTGTGTGATCAGCTGTTTGTGTGTTTTGCCAATCCAGCCAAAGGTAAAGCTCTGTCCAGACAGAGACTCTCCCACTGGGTGGTGGAGGCCATTTCTCTTGCTTATACCAGCAAGGGCCTCCGTTTACCTCAGGGAGTGAGAGCTCATTCCACTAGAGGTGTGTCTACGTCCTGGGCCCTTTTCAGAGGAGTCCCAGTGAGCGACATCTGCGCTGCTGCCAGCTGGTCTTCACCACACACTTTTACCCGGTTTTATTGCCTGGATGTGACTGCTCCTTCGGTGGCTCACTCTGTTCTGTCTGCTGGATCACAAGGCTCACACTAAAGCATCGCTTTTTAGGTTCAGTTTCTGATGGCTGTTCTGCGGGGCGTGTATATATGTCCCATACTATATGTGTTGTACCGAGTGAATCGACTGAAAGGGAACGTTAAGTTATGCATATAACTACTGTTCCCTGAAGGAGAGGAACGAGGTACAACACTTTTGTTGCCCCGCTGTTCAGCCGGGCTCGGTGAAGAGCGGTCATCGAACTGAGGGCATGATGTGTGAGTAGGGGTATTTATAGGCATACGGAGCCTGTCCCCTACGTCACACGTCATGTGGCCTAAAGGCGTGATTAAAGGTGTCTTCAGCCAGACCACGCGGGGGCGTGATATCCCATACTATATGTGTTGTACCTCGTTCCTCTCCTTCAGGGAACAGTAGTTATATGCATAACTTAACGTTCTGGAAAGTCATGCGCAGAGTCCTCCTGAATTCCAAATATGTTCCAAGTAATAACCCTGAAGTACACTCTTAACTACCAAGAATTGCTTATATCTTGAGTTGCAAAACAACTTTAGATAAGCTGTCAGCTGAAACATTTTCCACAACTTTAATTGAAACCAATTCTTAAAGTTAATTATACAAATAATCTAGAAGTGAAAAGTAACATATTTCCACTTACTTAGCTGTCTGATAGTAATAATATAATGCATCTGCACATGAAGCGTCTTAGAGATTTAGTCTGTAGAAAACAACAGTCAGAACCAGAATGAGGGTTTGATTAATTTATTGGAAAAAAAACTTTTTTCCATTTCAAGTATTTGATTTATTACAATCTTTACTTTCATTCATTCTAACTTCAAACAAAAACACCCACCCTCTATAAAGGCTATTTAAAATCAGATAGAAGCTGCACAGCTGAGGTCTAAAGTAAAGGCACATGTAAACATAAACAAGATATCTCAAACACAAATTCTCCGTGCATTTCAGCTTCCCTTTGCAATTTATTACACCAACATGAAAGTAAAAATAAGGAACTTTTATAATCTTTGATGAGTGCACTGATTGAGTATTACTATTAAAGTTTGGCTTTGCGATCCATCATAACGAAAGCTACTCTTTCCAGAAGAGGAAGTAAAGCTTTCCCTGTCCGTCAGCACAGACCAGCTCACTGGGTTTTCTTGGGTTCATCTCCAAAAACAGCACAGGTCCTCCACACACAAACATTCCCACCTGAGACAAGAAAAACAGATGCAAAGTCAACGAAGAAAAAGTAAAAATGCATTAAAAATAAAATTCCAGAAGAAGGAGTAAATATATGAGGAGGGTTATGATTGAAATACTTGTTTTTTAGTGTTTCTGTCCCACAGCTTCACTGTTCGGTCACAGGAGGCTGAGATGATGGTGCTGTCTGTGAGTCTCAGCTCAGTGATTCTGTCACTGTGAGCCTGAGGACAAAAACACCATTAATCCCACAATCAGTTATAATCATCTTAATTTCTATCCAGGCCAAATGAGAAGCATTGATGTTCTCTGCTAGCATCAGAGGTACGTTTATCAGCTCTTACGGGTTTCTTGTTGCTCCATGAGGAAATGTCTGGCTGCTGGTTGAACCACATGTTGCCTTCAACGTCTCCACACACCACAAACTCTGCAAAACATACATCACATTAAAATCTAAGGAAGCTGCAGCAAACGCTGGATCAATCAGACGACTGTGACTTGATGAAGCATCAGGTGGATCCGACGTGCTGCCAAACTGAACAGAAACTTAATGATGAGTTGAGTTTTATACCTTTGTCCATAGTCAGAGCTGTTATCAGACTTTTCGTTTTGTCCTCGTCACACTTTATTTTTGCTGAGCTGAAAGCTGAACGCAGACTTGTTTCAGGTCCGAATCCAAACTGGAAAAAAGGTCAGTTTTGTTCATTTAATTCTTGATTGTTTTAATTATGAAGGCAGCTTGATTTGTTAAAAAAAAAGTTTGTAATTAGAAAGTAATAAAAAAAACAGAAGCTAAAATTTAGTTTTGATAAAAAAAATAAACCAACAAAAATACTAAAAAAATAAACATAAAACTGGCAAAGTAATTTTTATAAAGTGACTATTCACTAAGACAAATTTATTTTATTTTCCATAACATAAAACCTGTGGAGTGTAACATTTTCCTAAACATTCTTTAATATTTTCTAATATAATTGTTTATTTTTTATTAGAATTTGGCCATAGTAAACAGCACAGAGCAAAAATAATATCTCTACTGAATTTTAATTTATAAATATTACAATAAGTTAAAGGTTGAATATGGAACAATTTAAAAAAAGCTATATTTAGAAAATAAAAATCCCTCCACGGGGCGTTTAGAGGTGTGCAGAATGAAAGTACAGTATTTCCTTTTAAAGTTATATTTCAATGAAAAAAAATCAAATATTTATTTTGACAGCACGGCACTGGGTTCATGTTTACATCTACCAGCCACTAGAGGGCACCATTGCAGATTGCCAAATACAGTAAACAGTCCGCTCGGCACAGCGAGGCTGGCACTGTGGAAAGTGGCAAACTCGCCAAGTCAAGCAGCTGCTTCTGAGCTCAGAAGATGTTGTTATCCTTCTCAGAAGAGGAGCGATCATAAAAGATCTAAAACCACAGTGAGTTTAAGTCGACACTGGACATGGAGCTGGCTGCTCACTTCACGTATCGGCAGCAAACCTGGCATCCCGACGGCTGGAAACCTTGTTCTATTGTTGCAGCTACAACCTCCACACACTAGATGTCGCTTTGGTGTTCATGTTCCATATTCAACCTTTAAATTACAATTTAAATTTACTGTTCATCTTCATGATGATAATTTAAACACAGAGAGAGTAAGGAGTAGAAACTCACAATGAAGCCAACTTCAATTTTACCACCTTCCTCTCCAATCAGCCACAAACTTTTCTCATCATTATGAACAAATCCACGAAGGACGACGCGTTCATTCCAGCTGAAAACGAAAGATAAACACACGGCCGCTTTTAGGGTTACTTTGGCAATAAAACCTCTTGGTGTGCAAGAAATAACTAAACAATAAAATCTAAGAAATTACAACTACAGGTGTCACAAACTAGACAGCAAAGAGACAAATAGAGCAAAATATAAGAACATCAAAACTCTGACATAGAAATAACACCTAAAGTTTGATTTTTAGGGTTAATCAAGGACAAAAAAACAGTTAAAGGTCAATAATTATAACAAAAGTTACTTAGAGGATGTTTGCTCCCATTCGTTTTCCTCATCCGGTGATGATATGTTATAAATCGTCATCTCGTTGGACACACCGAGCAGCATCGAGCAGTAAACGAGTCGAATCATTGGATTTTTCATTTTGTAGGTGGTCGCCTTCACCAAACTGGAAGAAGCAGAAAAGAACGTTGATAAAAACGTGTCAGTGAACAGAAATAACACCTTTATCCTGAGCGGTGCGCCTCAGCAGTGTGACATCTGTTATTTACCTCGCTTTGTTGCGTTGCTGGTTCCAGATCGGCTTCCAAACATCAACCACCATGTTGTTCATGTAGCTGACAGCAAACTGCCCGTCAGGCATTGAACATGCCGCCATGATGGGACCGTTTGACACCTGCCACACATAAAAAACACGTTTAAGTGTCTAAATTATAAAACATAAATGAATAACACTGCAGATCCAGCTGCAGCTCTTATATTGTTCATCAGTGATAGAAACACTCACTCCCTAATTCTGTCTGTTTTTGGTCCAGATCACCTTTAAACAACCCATCTCGTGCATTTCTTTACCTGCATGTGACCGACCATTGCGTTACGTCGCCACAACTCCAGTAAACCGGATTCGTAACCGGCGAGCAGCACGTCGTCGGTGTCAGAAAGGCACAAAGCCGAGATGGAGCTTTTCAGGTCTGAAGAAATCTCTGTCCACCAGAAAACAGAACATTATGAGTTTTAGGACGTCTGATCATTGAGCTGAAAAGGAAACCTCAGTCCACAAATAAAAAATAAATAAATAAAAAAACTTACCTGTCGTCCAGGTCCAGCATCTCAGGGAGCGGTCTTCAGAGACTGTGAGGAATTGTGGGACTCCTTCTTTAAGAGCGACTCCATGAACTGAACCACTGTGACCCTGGAAGGAGCTGAAATGTTCAACCTGGAGGAGGACACAAAGCAAACCAAAAACGTGAAACCAAACCAAGAACAAAACGGGTGTTTAATAAAAATAGATGGATTCATCTTTAGTGAGAGACCTGTAAAGGTTTCCACAGCTGCACGGTTCCATCATCAGAAGCAGTAAAAACGGTAAATTCCTCTGACTTCGTTTCTTTTTTATTTTCTAAGGAAAAGAAGAATCATTTAAGAACACAGCTGTAGCAGACAAGAGGAGACAGGATTAGGTTTGTACCAGAGTCTGGGAGGACAGAGCAGTGGTGAATTCGCTGCTTGTGGGCAGCTATGTGGCAGATTTCAGCGTTTGTTTTCCAGTCCCAGACGTGCAGCGCTCCCTCTGAGCAGCCGGCAATCACATGACGACCCTGCACAAAGAAACCAGCCAGCCAAGTCAAACTTTATCCTGAAAAATATCACCAAAACAACTTGTTTACTCCAGTAATTCATCGGCTAACTGCAGGGATGCTGAGGTTTTTTGCCATTTTCTCACCTGACAGCAGATGGAGGTCAGAGGATTCCTCCAGGAGATTTTCCTGAGACACAAACCTGCCTCCAGGTCCCATAAACAAAGTCTCCCGTCGTTCGAAGAGCTCATCTGAAAGGAAATGAGAGTTATGCCTCTTTGGATTTTTTTTTCAATTCTAAACATAAAACACATAATTTTAGTGAGATTTGATTGTTTTACTGTGTTTAACTCATGTTTTAGCAGTATTTCACATGAAAATGACTCAATCATTCCATCCAAGTCTAACATTTTATATTCTTTTCCAAAAGGTTGGTTTTAGCCTCACCTTTGTACCAATTCTCCTAACTTTGTTTTGCTCCTCACACAATAGCCAACAGGAATACATTTTTGTTTAATCTTATTTAAATAAGTCTTGAACTTGAACTCCATGAGAACTTACGACACAGTCGGGAGTCCAAACGGCTCCGGTGATCCAGTCTTTGTGAGAGTGAAGGAGTGATTTAGAAAGAGCTGCAGGAGAAGAGCTGACATCCCAAACTACCAGGGCCTGAAACAAAAACACAAATTTCACCACAGGGAGAGCTATGAGTTAAGCTTTCTATGACTCATTACAGGTGAAGCTACCTGATCTTTTCCACCAGAGAGCAGCTGTGTACCATCAGGGCTAAAAGCCAGACAGGTGACTCCTCCTCTGTGACCCCTCAACACCTCATGAGCATCGGGTGAAGGGTTAAGAGCCAATTCCTTCAACAGCCACAGGGCTACAGTGAAATCATCTGTTGCAAGGGGAAAAAAATACAATTAATAAACAAACTCTGAGCCAAGAAGGAAAGATTATTTTCATCTTTTTGTGTTCTTAGTTGCATTTTTTGAATAAAAACACATTTTAAACAGAATTACATTGCCTACAAGCATAATATCTACATTTGTTTGTTATATGTCACGTTTTCTGTCAAATTAAAATGAATTAAAAAAATAAAAATAAAAAAATTAAGTGGAAAAGGCATTTTTGACTACAAGGTAAATGCACGCTACTATCTAGTGGCCAAAGTGTGTATTACAAAAACAAACACTTATTTTCCAAGTTCTTACTTACCTGTACATTTTTTAAAGTTAGATAAAACACATTCACCAGTTTAATGTGCAATAAGCAAGGCAACAGAGAGGGAAGGAAGTTTAACTAAAAAAAGAATGGAAGCCTAGGAATGTTTAATACCACCTTCAGGGAAACAGAAATGATATTAAATAACAAAAAGTGCAGAAAACTTTAAACTTTAACTCTGATGTACTGTGGATAAAATACAGAAAACAGTGCTGGGTTGAGGAACACCAACCTGAAGCTGATGCCAGATACGTGGAGTTCTGCTCCAGAGCGAGGATGGAGGCTGTTTGAACTCCAAATGTCCCCAGACTCATCAGAGCTCCCATCATTCCCTCCTCTCCTTCTTTTCTCTTCCACAACCTCAAACGTTTATCGCTTCCTCCAGAAACCAGCAGCTCTGGTTCTTTCTGCTCTGCGTCCACAGAAACCCACAGCAGGCAGTGGACCGAGACGCCTAGGTCAGCGGTGGCCCAGATCTTCTCACCTAGGATCAAAACAAAACTCATGTGTTGGTTAGTTGGCTAGGCTCGGTCCGTCGGCTGTGCAGAGATAAACTAAGAGGTGACACCTGAATTATGACTGAAGAGTTTGATGCCATCTCCATGGTAACCCACAGCAGCACAGTCTCCATTCACTGCCACACAGAGAGCGGGAGGCTCAGACGTTACAGACTTCAGTTTCTTCTGAGGAGGCTCCAGCTCGCACTAAAGAAATTCATGAGAACACTTTTAAAGCTCAATGAGACAGATTGATTATCAGTTAACTTTCTTCTTATTTAAATTACAGGATTTAAAATGAGATGCCTGGGGTCTTCTGGTAAATGTGTGAATACACACAAACTCATTATAAGAGTTTAAAACCAGGAACATTCTACAAACAGGAACTCACTTCATCGCTTTTCAAAGCAGCGACTGAACGTCCAAGTCCGCCCGACCAGAGCTGAAGCTGTTTTGATAAAAACAAAAGAAGCAAACGATAAATAAAATAACATCTGTCAACTGTTTTACAAAAAATAAGAGTTGCTGCTTCATTCGACTCAAAAACAGATGAGGGCTAAATTATGTAACCCTAACCGTGTGATCGGAGCCGGCACTCAGAAGCATTCCTCCGTCTTTCAGGAAGGCGAGAGCCTCGGTCGCTCCGAAGTGAGCCTGGAAACAACCCACGCAGGTGGAGGTGTGCACCGACCACACCCTCACCTCTCCAGACACAGACCCGGAGCAGAGCATGGAGGAGGGGGAGAAGGAGAGGCTGCGCACCGCCCGCTGGTGTCCACACAGGGTCTGAGGGAACAAACGAGACGTTTTATCTGTTCAGCTTCTTCTAATATTCTTGATCTGTTGTTTTTTGTTTTGTTTTTTTAACATGCGTCATATATTTTATTTATTTAATTAATTTGTAGCAATAAAAAATAATGACTGGACTATAAATAATGATTCAGGGTATTATTTTAAAAGAGAATTTGCACAAAAAATATACAGAGAATAATTAAAAAACACACGTGTTCATTTTTAGACAAAACTTTCCTTAGAAATATAATTCCACTTGAAAAGTCTACATGCCGATTAGAGTCATAATATCTCCACTAAATAAAGATTAAACTATAAAGGACCAGAACATGAACCTGCTGAGTTCACGTCTTTAATTTAGGGGCAAAAAGAAAACCTAAAACCATAAAAACTTACAGTTAGAGTTTGATTCTGGAGCCAGTTCCACACAACGACGGTTCCACTCCAACAACCAGCAGCCAGCAGGTGGCCTTCAGGGTCAAAGGTCACACAGTTCAAAGGACTGGTGCTGGGCAGACATGCCACTTCATGACCTTTAGCAGAAGACCACACCTGAGGGGGGAAAAAAAAAAGGTTTAATCCTGGAGCAACATCAACTCTTATTTTGTTAAAAGTAAATTTTAAAATAGCAAATTATGCTTAATGACATTCTGGATTCTTGTTTTGTGTTCTGACACAGAGCATTCAAATCGTTTGGATATAAAAAAAAAACGATATAAAATAAAGACAAACTTTCAGCATGAAGTCCAGGGACACGGTAGCGAGGTGTTTCCTGTCTGGAGCGATATCGCTCGCTGTTATCGTGTTAGCGTGGCCTTCAATTAGGGATGTCCTGCATTAAAAAAAAGCATATTTCAACAACTAAACTACATTTGAAGAATACATATATACACATTTATCTAAATAAAGGTAAACCAAACATTTATTCTTCTCACCTGCAGCCGTTCTCGATGTCCCACACTTCTATTCGTCCATCGAAGGAGGTGGAAGCAAGCTGTCCAGCCGTCAGAAACACACAACTGGTGATGCCGTCACAGCTGCTCACCAGAGACTTCACTTCCTGTTCATGAGACAGAAGAGAATTTAGATTTTTGTGCTTTTATTTCATCCACGAGTCAGAATTAGTGTGTGCACACGCTGAATAACACGTTTTTATGACTACTAGTCTGTCTGTTTCTACCTGTCCAGTCTGCGCGTGGATGATGTGCAGCGTTCCCTCTCCGGTACCGACCACCATCAGCTGTTTGTCCAAACTCAGAGCCACACAGGTTGGTTCAGAGGAGAAGGTTGATACCAGTTCACTGATGAAACAAACAAAAAAAACAAATAACAGAAACTTAAATCTGAGTAAGAAAATCATGCAGGTTTCATCATTTTAATCTGCTTTACGTAATTTCTTGCCCAGCTAATTTCATCAGACAGATTAAAGTTGCAGTGATTTGGAGCTGGACTAAAATAAATGAAACAATAATCCTCTAACCTGCTTTCATGACAGGCGTTATCGTCGCTGTTCAGACACTCAACGACCCGGATTCCTCCTCTTCCCACCTGGTCTTCAGCCCAGATGTGAGCAGAGGTTTCCGGGGGCTCACCGAGCGCCTGCTGGAGGAAAAGCGCCGGCCAGGTTGAGAACGTTGAAGCATGGCGCTGAAGGAAACTACGACAGTCTTCCAGACGACCCTGGAGGTCAACTGAGACTATGAAGGAAAGCTTCGGTAAGAACTAAAACCCATTTGACCAGAAATCGTGCATCATTTTAATTTTCAAAGACTCACATGGAGATGCAGATGTGTGTTCTTTATCTACAGAGATGATAAAGTCATTAAAAATATTTTTTATTGCTTACAAAGAAACCCCTAAGATTCTATCATGAATCCTATTTACTCACCACACAAGCTGTACGTGTCCAGAAGGTGGTGCAGGAGGCCGAAGCTAACGTTAGCATGCAGGAAATAAAAGTTGGACAGCAGGGAACGGAGCGCCTCCAGCTGCCCGCTCTCAATCTGACAAAAGACAAATGAAGACAACATAAAACCGTCCAGATTCATCTGAGTGAATCTAAGTTTTATGAATCTTATGATGGAGGTTTTCTAACCAGGCTGGAAGGCAGATGGAGGACTGAGTTGACCTCACAGTGGAGAAAGGTGTCTTTACCCTGAGGGTCCCCAGTCGCCCACAGGTGACCTGATGAGTGAATAATCCCAGTTAACAGTGACTCAGAACCATGAAGGCTAAAATAGGTGAACAAGTCTTACTCTACCTGCCAGAACAAGGTGAGCTCTGGTTCTGTCGCTTTCTGTCGGGAGGAGAAAGTCCTGAAATGCTCGTTTAACCTCCGGGTTGTTTAGAGCCAGCAGGTCGTCAGTGTCGTGGCAATGAGACGAACCAATTAGACTGCAGGAAAAACACAATTTGAATAAATATCATAATAAATAGAATGTGTAATAATAAAGTTTTCATCCCTAACAAATAAAAAAAGGTTATAAATAAACCTCAAGTCTTGAAATGTGTGTTAGTTTTGAACATTTATGCTCGGCACATAAATAAAAAGAAAGTGCATTTTGTCTTTGTGACGTAAACATCTAAAATGTATTATCTGTGAATGCCCTCATGCAGAAACCTTGCCATCATCCTTGATTTCATGTGTTGCGTACCTCTGTAAGCTCTGCACTACACGAGTAAAAACCGCCATGGGAACGCGTCCTTTTGGAGTCCTGGACCGATCCAGAACTTCCTCCCATGTGACCCGTTCGTCCCGTGAAGACAGATCGTTACACGTGTTCAGCAAAGCGTACAAGTCTCTCTCCTTCAGGCCTTGAAATACAGAAAATTTCCCATAAAAAGATCTCATTAACGTGTTTTTCAATTCATTCGCTATTGTCTCTAGTATGAATGAACCTACCTGTGGGGCTGACGGTGAGAGCTGCGAGGGCCCAGCGGAATCCCAGCATGCCTCTGTACTGGGAGCAAAGTCTCTCCAGGCTGAACTGGACCAGCTGGCTCAGAGACTGAGGCAAAGCCTGCAGGTTTTCCTTCAACTGAGACACAAGGGCAGAGGATGCTCAAGCCCCCGGGATTCACATTACAACACATTTATGCATCTGTGTGTCCAAGTTTAAAGTAAAACCAGGGAGAATTAAAACTTCACACCTTGTCAAAAGACGCAAAATTCCTCAGGTCTTCACAAGCCAGGTGCAGGTAGAGAGGACTCGCTGCTCCTTTCTTTGTCACCAAGGTCTGGAGCTGCACACACACGGATTTTAAAGTAAAAAGACAAATTAAAGAAACTTTCACGAGTCCAGAACAAAGTGACAATGATTACTTGGTTGTTGAACGCAGAGTCGCTGAGCTTCTTCCCAAAAACATCCAGTTCCTTCTGAATGATTTCCTTCCTGTCCGGCACGGTGAGTTGTCCCAGGGAGAACAGAAGCGTTCCTCGTTTGGTGGAGAGAGTTTGGAGCAGAGGTGTTTTAGACGTGATGCTCAGCACTAAACACACACCCTGACACACAAAAAAATACACATACACAGATTTAATCTAATTAAAACTTCAACAGAATCATGGAGGTACTGATGACATTTGAGCCCCAAATAATAAATCGTTCTTGATGTAAATAAATAAATAAATAAATGTCATCTGAGACCACCAATACTCCGCCTAGGCTTGTTTCCTTGAACTTAAGCAAGCTCCTTGACTTGTTTCAAGATAATAAGCCTGGAGGAGGATTAACTGCTAGACTGAAGATTCTTCCTCCACCTGCATTCCCCAGAGACTAAAGCTTTGATGCATACTGCTTTAGTGCATAATTTCAAATAAAAGAACATTTTAACCTTAAATTAGTGCCAACATTCTCCATCCAAACCTTTCTTTATATTTACAGTCCTAAAATGGAGGCTTTTAATATATATTTCAAGTTAAATGTAGGTGACGAGACAAAAATATGTGTTTGTGGTGTCTTAAGAGAGAGGGTTTCTGTTGTTTAAAATATCAGAGTGTTTTTTAAACTAACAACAGATAGTTTTTTAAACTTTAAGCTAGAGCTTTAACATTGATCTCAGTGATTGTTGGGTTAGAAACTTGACCAGTTTCATATTTGACACCATTCTGCAGACCTCTGCTGACCAAAAACTGCACTAGATAGTTTTGTGGAGCGGGTAGGTGTTCTAGGGGGCGCTCTTATACCTGCTTTACGGCTGTTAGCTGTTATGCTAGCAGTTAGCATTTTCAGTTTGCTGATTGTCAATAAAAAGCACAAGAAGGAGGAAAAGAACAAGTTTGCTTTTTCTGTTGGCATCATGGCGGAGCCTGGAAGTAAAAGCAAAGAGCTAAAACCAGAGTGAACATCGGCGCGGCCTACACTAATTTGAGGGCTACAAAATCACAGACTGATGGTGACCTAGCTTTGTTGCTACTATACTTGTAAGTAATAATATTTTTTGTCCAACAGTGTGGATCTTTTTACTTTGTGGTTTATTAGTTGGCTCATGTTAGTGTTAGCTTGTTGTTAGCGCTAGCTATAGCAGGCTGCAGCAGGGTCGTTTACGACAGTTGTAATTCCACTTTCAACCAGTAGGGCGGCGGAGCAGGAAACTGCTCTGTGTCATCACTGACATTTGGGAGCTGCTGTGGGATCCAATCAGAGCTGAGCTGTCCTCCTCCATCCTGAAGAAGATCCACCCCATCAACCATCACAACCAGAGGTTTCTTCAACTCACTCAGTGTGGAGCGAAACTCTGCTAGCAAATCTCTGTTATTTAAATTTAAACAAAAACATTTAATCAAACAAACTCAGCTGGAAAAAATTAGGAGTATCAATTTTGAAGTTTCTCACTTGTACTGGTGGGGAAGAGGTGGTTCTTTATCTGTGTCCGTCATCTTTCTGAGCCACAGCACCAGGCATCGAAGGAAGTTATCCACAGAGCGTGACGATTGGCTGGCAGCTGTGGAGTAGGAAATGACATCACAGCGGAGGCTTCTTCTGGACTTTACTCCAGTTTTGAGAGCATCTGCAAGAGCAGCCTGAAAAGTGACAGAAACAAATGACTACATTGCATTTTCCTTAAATAAGATGTTAACTTTTACATAAAATACAAAAAACGAGCTTCAGTAAATTATTTCATTTTATGAAGCAAATTCTGACAAAGAAAATAACTGTCGCACAATCTAATGTCCTTTATATGGTGTTTTATTATTATTTCCACTTTCTTCTAAAATGCTATGGTTGTAAATTTACCATGAAGACCGTTTTCCCCTCTCCAGGTCCCCCCTCTATCACCAACACCCCTCCTTTAGTTTGGGCGTTCTCCACCATCTCTGCAGCAGCAGACAGCAGCTTGGCCCTCCCAAAGAACTGCCTCTGCAGCGCCCCCTGGTGAACCTCCTGCTCCAACACCTCAGACGCAGCCTCGGCCTCCTTGTCCTCCTGGAGAATCAACAAAACCAGCCATGAAACTACAAAAAATGTCCTTAAACTACAGATTAAGGCTAAATTTTATTTTTATTTAATAATAAGAGTTGCTGACTTCAACAAACAGCTTCTGAACAGCCACCCAAAGGTCCTCCAGCACGGTTTTACCAAAGACCTCCAGGTTTTTCAGGTACGGCTTCCCCTCCACAGCGCCTCCCCACTCACACGAGTAACTAAAAGAGAAAAGTGACAAAAGTCCAGAACAACATTCCTTTAATAGATGCTAAATGATCTTAAGGACTCACTTTTCAGTGACTTTGACTTTGCTGTTCAAAAGTCTTCTCTTTAAAGAGGCCAGTTTATCCTCAGCTTCCTTTGATTCAGCAGCAAAATCTGATCTCCAGGCCACGGGGATCGATCTGAACAAGAACAGCACAAATATTCATTTCAGCAATTCTGCAGTAAAACAAACACATTTAGCAAAAATACACGTGTTCTATAAGCGCTTTGAGCAATCTAGGATCAACATTTTTACATTTTCTGCTTACCTGATGATGTCTGGATCTCTGAAGTAGCTGAACATTCGCTGCTGAGCCGTGTCGGGATAAAGAGCCTGAAACTGACGGATCTCCATCTCTGTGATGGACAGACCAGCCGGAGCTGCGGCCAGCTGCACGTATATTAGAGGAGAGGCACTACATGTCATCTGAGCACTCGTTTGTTCTAAAATGTGTTTAATTACTTGTATAAATCTTACCCAGCTGTACTGTGGCAGGTCAGGAAGGACGGGTCTGGGGGGCACCTGGCCATACCTCTCCCCCAGGATACCCACCAGCATCTGGCTGCGACACACCTCCGACAGGCACAGCTCAGTGGCTCGCTCTGACTCCTCCTCCGTCACGCCCCAGCGCAGCTCCACCTCCTGCAGGTAGAGACGATGCGGAGCAGCGCGGCGACGGAGCTCTGGGAAGACGCTCCGTACCAGGACGTCTCGCTCGGCGTGCATGTCTCTAAAGGTCGAGGAGATGAAGACTCGGACACCTTGCCACCTAACGGCAGATGAGCGAGGTGGTTGTATGAACATTAAGTTAGCAGAACAAAACACACCTTCACAATGAAGCCAATTTTACCTTAGCGTTGGGCTGGGTGGCACTGAAACGACTTTGTTTGACGTCTGTGGCTCTTGGGCTCCCTCTGGTGGACGGATGTTGTACAGTTTGTCCAAATGTTCCACATGATTCAGCAACCTGGAGGATCCTCGTTCTGCCACGAATCTGATCACGTGATCAACAAAAGAAATGTGTGAAATTACTTTACTTGCTTTGCAAAGTGGTGCATAAATGACCTTTAACAACAAAGGGCTTAGCTCTCAAAGAGTTCATTTAAAGACCAAGAGGATTTTTTGGGCCGCTTCTTTTACAGCTGTCCTAGACATTAAAGTGTGAAATTCATGCATGTGGTATACAAGATTCATGTATGAAAGTCTGATTTACTGAACTACTTGTTGAGTCTCACATGAATTGCTTCCTCTTTCCATGTGTAGACCTGATGTTTTGTAATGCAGAGAGGAAAACGACACAGGAAGGACTTCTTTGCATTTATCTGCATGTTTAAATGTCAATAGTAAAGTCTTGTATTCCCCTGTGTGCATTCAATGCTGCGTCGATCAAGGTGAACAAAGGAAAAATGATTGAATTCTTTGTGCAAATCCACAAACGTCTTAGTACAGATAACAAAAAGAAATGCTCTTATCAGATCAGGAACCAGACTTCAACTCTAAACTCTAGAAACTTTCTGCAGACCTTTTGAAGCCATCTGTTCACTCCAGCTTTATACAAATGGGAAATGTTTAAGTAGCCTAACAACTGCTTTACAGCACCACCATCAGCTCCATCTTGTAATTTGCATCAGCACAAATGTGATTTATACCTCAGCATCTGATCACTGAACCCCGATAGTATCACACAGTTCTCATCAGGGGTCTCATCCATGCTTCCACGACACCTAAACACAACAGTCCAGTAACAATTAGTGACAAAACTGAGAAACCTGTCAGTGGTATCATCTAGTAGAGAAATCAATGTTAAATGGTAAAAAAGAATTAGAAAGTTAAGGAGTTACTGGTCTAGGAAGATCTGGACCAGCAGGGCTTTGTTGTTCGCTTCCCTCCTGTAGGCTCGGAGGGCCCATTTTACTTCACTGTCGAGCCAACTTTGATTTAACACGATGATGTTGTCCACCTGTAAAGAAACAGTATTTGATTATTTAAAAAATGGTTGAGTTTAAAATAATCTTGTTTCATATATGGTGCAAGAAGGGATTCTTAGAAGAAAAAAAAAAAAAAATCAAATATCCCGTTTTCTTTTAGTCACATTTTATTCTACAAGGTTCTGTTCACTTTTGTTTATTTATAGTGGAATAAAATATGTTGTTTCTAATCACACCAAGCAGATTAAATCATTTATTATAAACAAAATGGAAGATGAACTTACCTTGTTTTTCTTGGTCAAGATTTCGTGAAAGAAACTCATCTCATCACTTGAAACTCTGTGCGTCGTCTGTGTAAAACAAACAAATGTTCATTAGTTTCAGGTTAGAGTTGTGTTTATTTTTGGACTGTTATGGCGTTTTCACATCTGGCCCGGCCCGGTCCGGTCTAGGTGGCGTCGACCTGCCCCCGCGCAGCCAGGTTGTGTTCACATATCCTTCTCAGGAACGCGGATGTCTCCGAGCACGTGGGCGGGGCAAAAGACGCATGAAGTCTGTGGTGTTTTCCTCAAGTTAGTAAACAAAGATGGCCGTGAGCTGTGTTGCTTTTGGAGACTCTGATATTAAACACACAGCTTCCTACTGTCTCACTGAAAAAGTGCTGTGTGCTCCTCACAGCAGTCTGTCCTCCCGCTCCTGCGACTAGAGCAGCAGGTCCAAGCTGCAGAGAGGTTTACCCAGACCGATAATGATTCGTGCATGCAGGAAGCCATCGCTGGCTGATTCTACCCGCCAATCAGAGGCTCCCTCTATAGGTAGGTGTGAACTTCAGCCAGCCTATCAGTTGGTAGTGGGTGTGTTGGGTTGGCTTCACGCAAAGCATACCACTGGAGAGCAGGTCCAAAAAAATGGTCAGCTGAGCATGGAAAATGCACAGATGACCCAGATGTAAACACAATATACCTACCAGGGCTGGGTCGTACCAACCCAAATGTGAAAGCGGCTTTACGGACCCCACTCAGGACTAGCCAGGGGCTTGTTTGTGTGGTGAAAAACCACTCTCTGTTTCTCTAAACTGAAGCCAATCAAAGAGCTATCTGCAACAGGTAAGTCACTCCAAAAGATTGTATCGCTTTAAATAACGGGAATGAGGATTTCACTTTGCACTGGTTTAGAGCTGTTATCCACTGCTGTCCTACAAATAACCACGTTCTACATTATAACCATTTTTGTCCCTCAATCATTTTTTCACAGCAACATAAAATTACATTCATCCAAGAGGTCTGAGGGACCTCACCAGTCAGTAAAACTACAGCTTGATGTCAAGATACTTGGCCCACAATGACATGTAAATGGCCTGTATTTGATATAATGCCTTGTAGAGTCCTAACCCCCCCATAACCCCCCAAGGTGCTTTACAACACAGGCATTCACCCATTCACACCCTGGTGGTGATGAGCTACATTGTAGCCACAGCTGCCCTGGGGCGCACTGACAGAGGTGGTTTAAAATGTTTGAATTCAGCTAAAAACAAGGTTATTGTTGATCCTGGACAGTTTTTCTAGCAGCGACAGCGTTTGTGTAATCAGATACACCAAAGAGAAATGATCTAATCCAGACACTGAAACTTCTTGCTCAGCATCGTCCTTTTGAGATCTCTAGACCTTTTCTGTCAGACATTAA
This sequence comes from Aphyosemion australe, assembly GCA_006937985.1. Lineage (NCBI taxonomy): Eukaryota > Metazoa > Chordata > Actinopteri > Cyprinodontiformes > Nothobranchiidae > Aphyosemion > Aphyosemion australe. Next base: position 1,371,554 of record SSNS01000068.1, on the reverse strand, counting down.
AGCAACAAAGACCCGTAACCAACACTTTTATGAGATCAAAGAACTGAAATGGAGGAAATAAAACTACATTTGATAGCACGATCATTAAAGAGAAGGTTTTCTGACCTCGAGCTGCTTGACCAGGTCTCTGACGTTGTCCAAAAGGACATCAGACTTCTGCTTGAACTCTATAAACTGACTGTAGAAGGTTAAGCAGAGATGACAATCCTCAGCACTGCTGCTGATCATCAGAGCGAGCAAAGCTGCCACCTCCATTATCTGCAAAGGATTCACAAACATAAAGTCAGCTTATAAGTGGTGTATTTGATAAGTTAGCAGTCCTTTATGTCAACAGAAAACAAACAGAAACTCACAGTAGGAGTTAGAGGGTCGTGCTCATCCTGCCTCCTCCTACCACCGGTTTCCTCCTCCTCCTCTTCTCCTTCATGCTCCTTGTCTTTCTGCTCCAGGTCAGGAGGGAGGCAGAAATCCTGTTTCTTGCTCCAGGACTCGTTGTGCGACATGTGACAGGAGAGCAGGATGACGGTTTTTCCAGGGAGGGGGGGCACGTTGTAACGGCAGGAGATCTGAATGGCCGTCTCCAGAGCTTTACGGTAACGGTCCAACAGGTCAACGGTGTACAGCTTTTGACTTTAAACACAAGAGGAAACCCAGATCTCAACCAACAGGTTATTTTTTAAACCTAACTTATGAAGAAAATTATTTTTAAAGCTATTTCACCCCTAAAAAGTGTGAAGAAGTTGTTTTAAAGCTTTTTTAAGCTGCATCAATAAACCAACAACTTGCTCATCAGTTAGAAACTACAGAAGCTTCTTACTTGGCTTTTAAGAGCTGGGCCTTCTTCATCTTGTATGCCTGATACACAAAAGGCACGCCGAGCGCCACCTTCATCCTTTTCTTTGACGTCGTCTTCCAATCCTGAGTCCTGAAGCGGTTGCTCTTAGGGACTTTGGTCAGGACGCTCATCAGGATGTCTTTCCCAGCGGGAATCCCCTGCTGCGATGCAGACGCTGGAGGACAAGAGTCCAGGCATTAAGGACTGATGTAATAATAATTATTAGAAACAGAAAAGCAGCTTTTTTCAAAACGTTTTATGCATTTCACCCAATTTGTGAAGCTCCATGATGACTTTGTAAGCAGCGAGGAATCTGAAAGGAAACTGTCGGCTCTGGATGACGGCTTTCTGCAAACGCATCAAGAAAACAACGTAAGAGAAGTCTAGACGGGCACGGCTGCATGAAGTTCATAAGAGACTTTAGTTGCACCTGATTGGTCAGCCTGTTGAGGATCTTTTTGTGATGAGCCTCACTGATTCCCTTCATGATCATGTTCCTCAGGTTCCTCAACATGGCCATGAATGGAAGAGACTTACTGTCTGGAATACAGAGACAACCAAATCTGTCGGCGTGCGTCAACAATGACGAGATTGTTTCATTTGTCAGGTGTTTTGGGAAAAATGAGGGTTTTCAACTTCAGAAGTGATTTTGTGAGCCAGATGGGAAATTGCAGGTTGTTAAAGATAAACACACGGAGTAAAAGAGACTTTTTCCCAGTATTTTCCCTCCTGTCAGCCACTTGTGATGCTGCAGCTCTGAGCTGCAAGCCAGTGCACGCTGCTCTGACGGGTAAAGCTGAAGATTTGCATTTCTTCTCAGACCTATGAGCTTCTCCCACGTGGCGGCCTTGTTGCCCTCCAGACTGAGCAGCCGTTCCCACGTCTGCGCCTCTTTCAGCTTCATTCGTTGTCCGGCTCTCTCTCTGTCCCACTCGCCCTTTAATCCACTGCGGGTGAACGCCTTTGCATCACTGGGATATCTGCAGAAAATATCAAACGTGGCATTTAAGAGTGTTTAATACTAACTTTAATAAGTGTTTTTGCCTGTTTGCAGTCTTACTTTCGTCCCAAAATAGCCATAACGTGCTCAGCAGGTTCTTTAATGTGAAGCCTCTTAATCAGCTTCTTCAAACTGAACTCGCTCTGTTTCTTATCCACCGCTGCTTTGTTGCCCTCCATCTGTAAGTGAACACACATTGTGCACAAGTGTTTAAATCACAGTTCATCAAAAACATCTATTT